>JAAGKR010009946.1:1485-24563 GCA_011419295.1 Clarias macrocephalus
GTGTGTGTGTGTGTGTGTGTGTCTTTTGTGTGTGTGTGTGTGTGTGTGTGTGTGTGTGTGTGTGTGTGTGTGTGTGTGTGTGTGTGTGTGTGTGTGAATACAGCAACATAAGAAGATTACAATACAGTTAAACTGCAAATCCTCTCAACATACTTAGTATTTGACTAAAGAGTAATAATTTTCAATCCCATTATCCCAAACAGAAAAGTGTTTTGGCTGGCAATGTGTATTGGTATTGTTAAAAGTGCTTTAAAAAACGCAAAATTAATTGAGTTGAAGAAGTTGGATGGAGAGCCATAAGCATTGCTTAGTTTGTCACCCTTGAAAGTTCTACTGTATATTAACCAATACAACAAATGGTTTAGAATCTTAAGTAGAACCAATTTTGAAGCTAGTTTTAGAAGTTTTAACCCTTTACGGAGACTTTTGTTCTTAGAGCATAACGACATTTAAAAATGTACAACTTTTTACAATTTTACAGTCAGAGGTCATTTTCGGGAAATTCCACCTTGCACTTCTTGATACCACGGTGTTTTAGAGTAACTACTATTCCCTGCCTACAATATTAAATCACTGTTGGTCTCTCACACTTTAATCACTGTGTGCTTTTAGATAAATTCAGAAAATGCTTCAATAACGTGTGTCCTTCTGCAGTATGCAGGTCATAACGTATACCATATATAGATAAGCAAGTTCTGACACTCCAACAAACCAAGTGCGGGGCATAATGAAAAACTAGCCGTAGCGCTTACAGCCAGACTCCTGCTTCATTTTATTTTTATTTTTTTTCTTAAAAAGCCAACATCAAATGAAACCCTGGAACGTCTTCGGCTCCCATCAGAAGAAAAGAACTATTTTCGCTTAATTTGCTGAACGAGCCAAGAGCTCAAGGACTTGTTTTTGCCAGTAAGAAAATACAAATTGGAGGTCTCTGACTGAGGAACTCATTCAAAGTGAAAAGCTCTGTCTTTGATTCATATACTTATTTATTCATTTATTTATATTTGTGAAGCCAAGTGAATTGGGAATGAGGTATTACCCCCCTGGAGTCTGGCGGTTTTACAAGCTAAATCAATTACTAGCAAACACTCGTGGCTTTGTTGTTACCTGCCAGGTTCATCACCACAGGAGGGTCAGAACATTCTCACATCAAGAGATGTACTAACACACAAACACGCAAGGTTTCTTTCTTTCTTTCTTTCTTTCTTTTTTTCTTTCTTTCCCTTCCCCTAACCTAAAGCCTTTCCAAAAATGAACTTTGCTTTTCCAGGATCAAAAGGTGGTTCAACAGGCACAGGAGCCAAAGATAACAGAGGACAAGGCCACATCTCAACACCGAGGCAGACACACAGATGTGGGAAAAGATGTGATGACAGCTCTTCCACATGAATGCAGTCGAAGCCAACATTCATCCAATGTGATCTAAAACAACATTTATCCATAAGCACTGCTTTTTTTATGTAAGATGTAATAAATGAGTCAATAATTTATTAAACAGAAACCTTGAAGTATTACATTTATGAAGCTGTATAAAGGTGTATTTTTCTCTTTAATATATTTAATGATGTTTTAGATGAAAAACAAATCAGGCAAAGGGAATGAAATAGAAGCACAAGTTAGAGGCAGCGGTAGCTTCCTGTTTGGAAGGTCATGTGGTCAAACCCTTGCACAACTATTCCTGGTGGTCTGATGTTCAGGAGTGTACCTCTGCTTCGTGTCGATTATTGAGTGTTTTATTAGCAATGAATGCAAATGAATGATATTAACAATGTTAATACATTACTTGTATCTTGTCTTGGGTGATGATGTAACCTCTTTGACTTGGTAATCCTACTGGAAGGTATTACAAATTAAAACCCGTTAATACAAGATACCCTGAATATTGTTAACCTCCCAGCATTCCTTCGCACATTGTCCTGTTCAGAAGTTTGCAAACCGAACTGTGCAGATCGGACAGACAGCAGTAAATCAGCATCAGCGTTTGTCAGCGGGAGATAAACGTCTTCGCGGGGACCTGATTTGTCAGTAAGTGTCCCACCGTGAATAACCGCATCCCGCCTCGGCCGCGCGCGTCTCCACTCCAAACGCTCTCGCGATGACAACAGCATTGTTGGGAGTATTAAGCTGTCACTCAGCCAGTCCCTCATGGAGACACATGAAAGCGAGACTGACGGAATTACAAGCCCTTCAGCTCCCACCGAGACTGGCACAGACAAGATCGTCAGGTAGTCGGCGATGAGTACGCCCAAGAGTTATGATTAATTCATCGCCAACCTACATGTGTGTCATACAACACGACAGTCTAATAGGATGTTTCAATACACTGTCAAATAGAGAGTCGTCCTGCGTCATGCTGTGGATACTCTAGCATTTGACTCTCAGGATAAAAATGGCATCTGTCTTGCTTCGTGTTTAATGGAACCGGGTGGGTTTGCCGAGAAAGAAATCAGTTATTTCCGTTTGACAGACTTATCAACAGGCCTGTGTGTTTTGCTAACAGTTCCTCGCCTGTATTTTGGACTCTGATCCAGCTGCTCCCGCTGAGATCCATCAGCCGAGCCCAGAGCCGTGCGAGCTAGGCTGCGCCGCCGCCTGTGGAAAAATCATATCAACCCATTCCACCAATGGCTCCGTGCCTCGTCCTCAAATCAAATCTGAGCTTTTTACTGTTATTGCGGTGGATATTTCACAGCAGATTATGACTTAATCAAGGGGACCTAGCTTTTAAATGCATAATAAAGTGGTTGGATATGACTGTGGAACAAGAGCCCTTCATCATTGTTATTATGAGCGTGCTAGGGCAAAGATTGATGTTAATTCCACACTGAGTGACTCCTGCACGGAGATCTGCCTTTGACAACGTGAGATTTCCCGGCCTGTTTGCTAAACTGGTGAGTGCTCGAAGATGAGTTTTTTTTATATATTTCCAATAAAAAGCAGACACCTACTGCACCTCTATGGTACGTTTGCATTCATTTGATAAAGAAAAGAGATTCAGATATAAGAATCAAAATTACCTCCTTTTATCTGACTGCATATCAAATCAGATGTTTATATTAATGCACTGGCTCTAATACAATGCAATGTCGCGTCTTGCAGTTACACAGAAATGTCTACACCAGACTTAGTATTCAGATAGCTTTTATGGTTAAAACCTACTAATGATGACACTTATGTGCAAATGGCCCCCGGTGTGCTGTCCGCACTGTGCTGTGTGTGTACTGTATATATAATAATTTTGCAAGTGCTTGCAATTATGATAGGGCTACATCATCCTCCATAAACACTCTTTGATTGTGCAAATACCATGGCTGTTGTAAACCAATTTTACGACACCGTGCATATGGCGAAATCAGTGCAGGTCAGAAATAAACCCAGCGGTGTTTATTTTTCTCCTGGTTTTATGCTCCGTTACCATTCTGATCCTGCATGATAATCCACTCTCAGCTCATTCTTCCACACTTCTGAGCTATTTCGCATGGTTAGGGAGAAGAAGAAGAAGAAGAAGAAGAAAGAAGGATTAATCGGCACAGTCTGGCCAGGTTTCTTCCCCAGAGAGACGACATCTGGCCATTGTTGTTCGGGGAGTTCTGATGACTAGGTGGCATAATGGAAACAAATGAAGGCCTACGAGGACGTCGACAAATCCATATTTTGCTCTGCCCGGCTCCCTGTGGAACACCGGCTCCCTTGATGTGTCTAATCAATCTTGGGCAAGCTGCAGGCATCATCAGTGCCAGTTCGGCCGGTGACAAAATTGCCATGCCACTCTTGATTAGCTGCATGCAAACAATGCTGACAACATAGGACATCCTGTAGACCTCTCTCTCTCTCACTCTCTCACTCTATATTTCTCCACTACATTATTATGCATTGTTATGTTATTACTCCATGGATTTTTGAAGCACATTCCGATAATATCAAATACTTTTTAGTTGAACTGCCTTCGTTTGAGGACTGTAGAATTCAATCAGAATGAAACTATTAGTACATTGGCTCATTATAGATATAAAGCAATTACACACTTACTCAGGAACACACTCACATTGAAAGAGAGATAGGAAGCATTGTTCATAATCATATCATAATGATAACGTGTCTCTGTTATAAATTCTACTCCTCTCACTACATCTTGTTGATTTCCCTATTTTTAGTGTTTTTTGTTTGTTTGTTTGTTTGTTTTTTGGATTTGTCATTTGACTTCTTGTTTTGGTTCTGTTCCTACATGGATTACAGTCTGAAAGATCCCAGGTTCGAAATCCACCACCACCAAGTTACCCCTGTTGGGCCCTGGAGCCAGGCCCTTAACCCACAATGCTTAAATGTATAATGAGATAAAAATGTACGCCGCTCTGGATAAGGGCATCTGCCAAATGGCAAAAACATTTAAAATGTACCCCAATTGGCATAAACATACATTATGTAACAACCTCAATGAGAACAGTCTGACCTGATCTGGATGAATTCTCAATCGGAATAAGAGAGGTGGTGGAACCTGACTGATAATCCTCACTCACTTACTCACTCACTCATCATCTATAACGCTAAATCCTGTATTCAGGGTCACAGGGTTTGGAGCCTATCCCAGCAGACTTAGGGCACAAGGCGGGTACACGCCAATCCATCACAGGGCACACACACACACACACACACACACACTAGGGGCAATTTGGGAAAGGCAATTAACCTAACCCGCATGTCTTTGGACTGTGAGAGGAAACCAGGAGGAAACCCACCAAGCATGGGAACATGCAAACTCCATGCACACAGAGACGAGAATCGAGCCTGGACGAGAATCGAACCCGGACCCTGGAGGTGCAAGGCGACAGTGTTAACCACTACACCACCGTGCCGCCTTTGATAAATATTAGCCATATAAACACTTTTCTATTGTCAGCATAAACATATTTTTTGTGCATGTTTGCCACACACGAGAGTTAGGTGATGTGACGAGTTTCCGAGAAGAAAATTTCGCTTCCATTTCTGATCAGTAAACTCTGAGAACTGTACGAACAACCATCTCCAACAAGTCCTTACTTTCACTCATCGCATCTCTGGCTTAGGAAAGGGAACTGATTGGCTCGTCATGTCATATCTACTAAAGCATCTAACCGATCATAATGTAGATGAGACAGAATTCTTGTCACCAATCGTAGGACAGAAACTGGGATCTATTGGAAAAGATGGGAAGCCTAACCAAACCTCAAAGCTGAAGAAAAACCTTCTTCTCCTTCTTCTGTCATATTCCTGCCAGCACAAATGCTTCACAGAACCACTTTGCGCATGTAAACTCAGATTTTATCGTATAAACAGAATCTTTAATCAGAATGATTTCGATGAGATTGAAGACATTTTGTCCAGGTAAATGTATTGTAGCTAGTGATTGTGTTCATCTGTTCTCTGTTAATTCCTTGATTGCTTGGTCTGTTTATACCTACAAAGATTTCTTGATTGTATTATGCAGTACAGAGTCTTATTTTCTGCTCCATGTTTATTCTGGTTTTCTGACTTGTACCCCATATTTCTGTTTGACATAATATCTGGTAGTATCAAAAAGTTTCGAGACTAGTTTTATAACACGCCAACAGATGGCAGCACCAAGTTCTCATCGTCTCTTTCAACACCACCTTATACTACTTTGAGTTTGAACACACGTAAGACAATCTGTGTGAATAATTAAGTCTTATTATTATTTTTCAATAGCGTGAAGTTGTAGCTTTCTCACTGACCCTGAATATTACAGCCTATATTACAAAAAACATATAGTGATAAAAGAAAATGAATACACGGCTACATAGCGATTTTCCATTTTTTTATTATTTTTTTTTATATCTTAGTTTTAAAGAAAAGATACATAACAAGAGAGTTTTACTACTGGGGTTTTGATTAAAAAATGCTGAGACATACAGTATTCATGTGCATGTATGAAAAGTGTTTTAAAACCCAAAGATGGAAGTTAGAAATGAAAATACCTCCGGCTCAAGGTTCATTTAGACAACAAGCTAATCAAGTCATTCTCTGAGGTCACTATATCTTTCAGTGTGGTTTATATGGCCTTAAACAATGCGAAACGGAGAGATGCTTAAATGAATTTCAGGGAGGAGAAAAGAAACATCCAAGCGTTCTGGTGTGTTGCCATGACAACAGAGTGCACCTTCTGTCTCTGGTTTAGTGTGAGAGAAGCTGAAATAGATATTCAAAGTCTAGGAGGAAAAAAAAAACAAGACCCCTATTTCTCTCTCTCTCTCTCCCTCTAATTTCTCACTTTTTTTCTCCCAGTATACAATCTATTGTCGTCGGTAAAAAGAGAAATGTTATTGATTGTTATTGAATGTAAAATTCTCTTTTCTGATTGGACCGAAGGTGTTGATTAGTTTTCTATAGCGGCTGCTCTGACAGTAGTAAATCAATGCGCTTATTCTATAGTGTAATTATAGATATAATGAAGCTTTTATTTAAAAGTGATTTTAAAAGGAGTCTCCAGTCCGGGCACGTTGTAACAATCAGAGATAAAGGGGAAGGGGAAAGAAAAGGAGGTAGATGATGGAATAGGAATTATTTATTATGTTGTAATATAAGTGATGACAGGAACTAATTTGTTTTATGGACATTCCACAACAGTAAATGTAACTGTAAAGCTGATAAAATGTACCATGTGTCATTCTTCAATGAATAAAACATTATAGTCCTTAGCAAATTGCTGTGGTGTTTGTGTTTGTAATGTATATCCAGGGGGCTCCCTGACTATTTATTTATTTATTTATTTATTTATTTTTCACATGATAGTGGTGAAAATTTCTATCAAAAAGTATCATGGCTTTTACGGTTATTACTTATTTCGTTTTATTAATATTTTATTGAAAAAAACTGTATAATCTTTGTAATGGTGCAATTCTTTTAATGATGACAAAACAATTTGTTTATTTTGACAAATCCTCCCAAAAGAAATTAATACGCAAATTATTCATGAATGTTTTCAAACATTTCCAAAAGGCATACTTAGTCATGTGACTAGGTCTCATTACAATATTCAAGAAAAAAAAAACAGAGTGACTGACACTGAGTTTTAAAAGGAAAGCAAACAGTAAAAGATTCTGCAAACAAGAGATTGCAGAGCACCCAACACTTCCTACAAAAATGTAGAGTTTGCACAAGTAGAGTTAGAATAAATTTGCATTAATTAATCTTCAGCAAATAACGGGTTCATGGAATGCTGCAAACTTATCCACAATTTGAAACAAAATGAATATTATTATTATTAGTAGTAGTAGTATGTCTTTATTATTATTATTATTATTATTATTATTTATTATTATTATTATTATTATTATTATTATTATTATTATTATTATTATGTACTTTTTATGTACTTTTTTCCCCCCCCCCCCCCCAAAAAAAAACATTTTACTTTCCTTAATACATGAAAAATAAAAAATAAAAAAAAATAAAAATTTTATAAATATTTGTCTTTACTCCAAATGTGAATTCAAATATAAAGTGTTTTGAATTTACGTCTAATAAAATCTATTTATCCATCCAGGAACCTCTTTAGTCCAACTTGGTGCTGTGGAGGCCAGTAGTGAACACTGTATCTATTACATTTTGTACGACCGCAGTAGGACCTCTGATCAACATTCACACACTACAGGCAATTTGGAAACGCCGATGAGCCTAATCTGAATGTTTTTGGACTGTGAGAGGAAACCGGACTACCCAGAGGAAACCCACCAAGCACGATGGGGGGGTTGGACATGCAAACTCCACGCATACACACCCAACACAGAAAATCAAACCCAAGACCTGTTGGTGCAAGGTGACAGTACTAACCACTAACCCGCCACGCTGCCAAAAGAAACTAAAGGAAAGAAATGCTCAAAAGAAGGAACTGAAAAATACATAACTATAAGGATACATATTAACCCAGTTGATCTATGCACTGTGATTCTTGGGTATTAAACTAGCCTGAAAGAGGTATAAAGCCTTTTGAGGCCTGGCATTGGAAAAATCATCACCTCTGCTCTGCATACATAACACTGCGCCATCCACCATCATTTTGCTGTAACAGCATGTTAGTGAACTGTTTTATTTCTTAGTGATTACGATATTATGTGCTGCATGGCTTTGAACAGATGTTGTTTAATGGGTCAGTGTTTACGGACCTAAATTATCAAAGAATGTTAGTTTTGGAAAGACGGCTAACAAACCATAAGATTTTAAGTGTACATCTATATTGTGAGCAAACATTTTATTGCTTTTTTGTATAATAAAAATTTAACATTCAAATTTAAATTAAACTGGCATCTGTTTTACATGAAAAACTGAACTTGCTTCACTTTTTCTATCTAATACTCATTCCTCATGCTTTCTTTCCATACAATGGACACCACTAGCCTTTTAAAAAGCCTTTAAGCACATAAGTAAAGTCAGGAACATTTGTAATGATGCCATATGAGCATAACACTTGTGCCAACCCTCCCTCCTCCCGCACCGAACTACATACTGCCTTTCTCACACGCTCCCCTCCATCCTCTCAACCTCATCCTCCTTTTTATTTTATGCCTCCTGCTCTTTGGAGAGTAAGCCAAAAGTTGTTCTCTGTGCACGCTAAATGTTTAATGTGCAGTCTGGCTGCATGAATGTCTCATTAAAGGAGGGAAGATCAGATACAGCTCTGACTGGATTTTAATTACATATGGAGAATGGAGGAAGAGACGCAGTGCTCA
Source organism: Clarias macrocephalus (assembly GCA_011419295.1). Taxonomy (NCBI): domain Eukaryota; kingdom Metazoa; phylum Chordata; class Actinopteri; order Siluriformes; family Clariidae; genus Clarias; species Clarias macrocephalus. The sequence goes on from JAAGKR010009946.1 coordinate 10,209, forward strand.
GGACCACTGACTGATTAGACCCCCGGGCAGCTGGGCCCCAGGGCCTGTCATTAGAACGCTCATTTCCGCTTCCCTTACCAAGAACAAGATGTAGCTCCAGCGTGTGCATGTGTGTGTGTGTGCGTGTGTGTGCGTGTGTGTGTGCATGGGTATATATGTCAGACGGAGTGCAATTGATCTGTTATGAAAAGTTTCAGCATTTTAACTACCAGGAAAAATTCCTGCAAGCTGAAGGAGCTGATTTATTTTTTATTTTTTTCATAATAATAGTCTTTTTATAACCTGTTCTTCATTAGCTACATTTATGATCTAGGTTGATTTAATATGCATAAATGATTTTAACATATGCAGCCTTCTTGTAAAACATGCTTAAATGAGGTTTAATAATATGTGACATATTGTGGGAGAAATATGGCATTCGGTATAATCATATAAGCAGAAATGAAGGACAGGGTAAAACGAGGTCAAGGATAATTACAGTACGTCAATGAGGAGACAAAGAGGCATGTAGTACAAATAAGATTTGGGATTGCTAAGGCAGACCATAAAGACATTTACTAACCGATAAGTCAATAGGGAAATGGATTTAGAAAGCCACAACATACACACAGGCATTATTCATAAGGACTGATGAAGCCATTGGGAAGAATAAATAAAACACCATGAAAGCTGAGAAGCGAGGGAAAGTCTGTAAATTGTCTCTTGTCCTTCTTTTTTTTTTTTTTTTTTTAACTCTGAAGGAAAATTCGTTGAAGTGAAGGCAAATGAATCCCAGCTGATGGGCTGTTATTGTTTAGAGCTCAGTAGGTAAGTGCTAAGTAGCCTCTCAGCTTCAGCTGGAAATGTAGTGAGTAGAATTACCTATGACTAATTTTAGTGCACACAGCATTTGTCCTTGTGTATACGTACATACATACATACACACATACACACATACACACATACATACATACATACACACATACACACATACATACATACATACATACATACACACACACATACACACATACTGATCAGCCATAACATTATGACCACCTGCCTAATTTTGAGTAGCACCTTTTTATTGGAACCAGCAACAGATCGGACTACACGGGCAGCCTTCGCTCTCCACATGCATCAGTAAGTCTTCGCCACCCATGACCCGGTATGTCCCAGACACCTGCCGGATTAGGTCCTCGAGTCATCACAATTTGACCCTTGTCAAAGTCACTCAACTCTTTATGTTTGCCCATTTTTTCTGCTTCCAACACATCAACTTCAGGAAAAAAAAAAATTTACTTGTTGCCTAATACTGTATAGCCCACCCACTTCTAGCTGCCATTGTAACGAGATATTGAAAATGTAGCTCCTGTGAGGAGGGACAGGCTGCAATGGCTAGATGACTGGGACAGAGCAACTCCAAAACTGCAGGTATTATGGGATGTTCCTGGTCTGGAATAGTCGGGACGTACAAAAAGTGATCCGAGGAAGGGAAACCCGGTGAACTGGCGACCGGGTCATGGGTGGCTTACTGATGCACATGGAGGACAAAAGCTGGTCTGTGTTGAATGATCTAATAGAAGCGCTACTGTAGCTTCAAATCGATGAAAATTGGTGTTATTGGGCAAAAGGGGCGGGGGATTGCTCAATATTGGGCCGGTGGTCATAATGTTATGGCTGATTGGTATTCCATTCTAAATAATATATGACATAAGAAAACTAAGCAATCTGTTTTTACCTTTGCATTTTTTAAACCAGCCGCTCACACATCATGTTGGCAGGCAGGCAGCCAAGTATTTAAAAAAAAAAAAAAAAAAGAAGATATATTTACAGTACTGTTAGAAAGAGTTAACTTTGCTCAAACTTTTTTTCAAGAATTCAGCCCCAGCACCATCCTAAAGGTTTTTACACACATGCAGTATTATGAAAGAAAATGAAAACTGTTTCAAATATATCATTAGCATTATTTTTTTCACAGCTGATGAAATTGTGGCTGGATATTCAAACTTGGGCCAGAATGTGTTCGCACTCTGCTTTACATCAGCGGTTTTGCAATCAGGGTTATGCAATCCAGAAAGATACTTCATTGACGTGTTCTTTGTGTGCAAGGGTTATTCAGTTTTGGCAGGAACATTACATGCTGTAGTATTAAATGACAAGGATTGTACATAGATCAACAAAGGCTCTAGGTGTTTGCAACAGCTAAGGCTGACACTAGGAGTTTCTTCCTTTTTAAACCACATGGATCCAGTTTGATCACTTACGGAAACAAATTTTTCCAGTAAAGCTGGCCAGCAATCACAAAACGGTTGATTCCAGTACAGAGAAGGAAAAGTTGGGCCAAAATCTTGGCAAGCCACAACCTCAAAATGTCAGAGCAATTACTGCTTTATAATCATATGGAAATTGAAAGGGTTGCAGCAAGGTTAGCCTATATATCACTGTAATGGATTACCGCAAACATCCGCACAATGTTCTTTTTCGCTTATTCAATATATCCGATTTCGCCTTCAATTTTCCACTTTCTCATGCCCCTAAACCTCAGCTGAGACCTGCTCACCCACTGAATATGCAGCCACTGTGAATATTTCAGGATCATTTTTCATTTAATGGCAACTCCTGCTCCAAATCTCCCACCATGAATCAAGATTCTAATTACGACGGCTTCCTTTGATGCTCCCAAGAAGGTCAAACATGAAATGCCAAACTGTATGACGTATCCAGGATCGCTAATATAGACAAAAATCAGAAAACATGCCGGTCTGTTTCACTTGCCATGCCAGTTCATCATTACACTTGGTGAATAAGATCAGAAACACACCACAAAGTGAAATGACATTTCAATATTGGCTTTGAAGGAACAGCAGAGAAATGCAGCTGTATTCCCCGTGTCATTTTCATACAGTAGCTTTTAAATCAGGGCTGCTCAACTTTGGAGAGCTATTGGACCTCAAGTAATGAGCCAGCTTAACTAAAGGGCTTATGCTCCTTATTTAAATCTACCAAGACATTTTAATATTACAAATTACATACCTTATTATCCCCTTTACTCATGCAGTATATATATATATATATATATATATATATATATATATATATATATATATATATATATATATATATAATTTTTTTTTTTAGAAAAGCCAAGCCAATGGTTTATTCTGTATTTTTAGAGACAATCTTCCTGCTTTAAAATGACACCTCAACACCTTGTTTATCAAGATCGCACATGATACACTGAGAGAAATGTTTAAGAGTTACAGAGAAAATAAGTAAATGTACTCTATATCTATATTTAGATGTCTTTACACTAAGTAATTCTAGTACCCAAGATATTTAATAAATCTATTCAGGCCTTCTTTAGCTCACATGGCTTATTTCATTCAGAGGCATTACAGATTCAACTTCAACTAATAATTGACATTTGATTAATATACAATGGTTATAGATAAACAAAAACCTATGAATGAATTTAAAAAGTTGAATATGACTGGGTGGCCAGTGTCTCCGAATTAGTGACATCTGTCATTAGATTTGGTGACTTTTAAAACCTATGTTTAAGAAGCTACAGTAGTTTAAGTGACTGTCCTGCTTTCGATATGAATCTCTAGCTCACATGACAACTATTGGTTATATGAGTTAAGAGAGCAGGTTCTGTTGACTCACTAGCATTTTTTACATTTTGACTGAGTTGGGTGTGTTCCCAACAACTCATTACTAATTAGCATTGTTCATTATTATTCATAATCAATTAGTGATCACAACTGTTAACAACAATCGCTCATTGATCACCATTATTTCCATCGACCAAACACTGTTCATCATTGTTCACACCAACCAATCACTGATCACCATTGTTACCAACAACCAACTAGCAATCACTGTTGCTCTCAATGCCAGGTTACTGATCACAGTTGTTCACAATGACCAACCACTGACCACTTTTGTTACCAGAGGTGGGTAGAGTAGCCAAAAAATGTACTCAAGTAAGAGTAGCTGTACTTCAAAATAATATTACTCAAGTAGAAGTAAAAAGTAGTCATCCAGAATATTACTCAAGTAAGAGTAAAAAAGTATTTGGTGAAAAGATACTCAAGTACTGAGTAACTGTTTCAATCTGATGAATTTTAAATTTTTTTTTAGAAAGTATACTAATTATATATTCGTATATATAATATATACACACACAGTACACAGTATATTCTTCTGCAAGCGAAACATGCTTTGTATATGATGCCAGGGATGCATCATATTTTTTGGGATGCATAAAAATGTACAACACGTGTTGGCGATTAATTCTGTACTGAAATATACTTATATATTTATAGACAGTTAAAGTAACATTATATGTAAAATTAAAGTGTACATATAATCACATAAACATAACCAAAAAAAAAATTTCTATATTCACCGCAAGATTGTACACTAACCGCGAGATCCCACTAGTAGCAGCATGGATTTATGGGCGTTTCTCGAGAAAGATGCAGAAACTTTTGTTTGCGCGTGCGCAGTCAGTGTGTGTAAGATGGATTCACAGGTAGGATGAATTTATAGAACACCGGCTGAAGGTTTTTTCCCCCCACTATGCCGCCTGGTCAAACGGAGTCATGTAACTTACTGTATTGTTGCTGCATCTGATTGGTGAAACAATTAGGTGGTAGATCCACCGGCTGCATGTGTAGAATAAACGGTTAGAAAAGTAACGAGTTGAGTGTAGCCGAATGTAGCGGAGTAAGAGTAGCGTGACTCAAAAGTGACTCAAGTAAATGTAACCGAGTAAATGTAACTCGTTACTACCCACCTCTGATTGTTACCAATAACTGTTCCCTATTACTAATTGCCACTGTTCCAATTACTAGTCACCATTATTCCTGACAACTAAGGCCTGATAATCATTGTATCAAATGATAAACCACTCACTCACTCACCCATCATCTATACTGCTTTATCCTGTATTCAGGGTCACGGGGGGCCTGGAGTTTATTCCAGGATGCTTAGGGCACAAGGCGGTGTACAGGGTGCCAATCCATCGCAGGGCGCACACACACATACACACACACTCTCACACTCATTCGTACTCTACGGGTAATTTGGGAGCGCCAATTAGCCTAACCTGCGGGTCTTTGGACTATGGAAGCCGGAGAACCCGGAGGAAACCCACCAAGCACAGCGAGAACATGCAAATTCCATGCACACAGAGACGGGACCCTGAAGGTGCAAGGCAACCTTGATAAACCACTAAGAAACATTTTTGAATCACTCACACATCACTGTTGTTTGTCCCAACTCTGCAGTTTTTTGTTTTTGATTTATACTGTTTTTTTGTGAGGTTGCAACACTGTGAGTAATAGTAAAAGCATTAAAAGCATTATTAGTACACATACGTAACGGACCGCTCAACAACACTCGTGAAAGAAACATTTATATCTGGTCATTTGGCAGAATCTTTTATCCAAAGCGAACAATAAAAGCATTTAAAGGGACACAATGGCTTTCTGGAACACTCACTAGTGATACATTTTAACCTCTTAGCTAACACCTTCTCAATAAAAGAAATGCACTGTTGATATTTTAACTCAGGATGTCCTGTTTATTTGACAGGCACTATGACCTGCTAAACCAGAAACACATCCTTTTTAGCAAATGAGTCATGGCCCAATGCCAGCCCACACTTACTGCTTTCATCTGGTCCACATACTGCTGCAGAACAACAGTGATTAAATCATCTGAATCTGGCTGCCTGAACACAACCACAACTGAACCCTGAAGAGGCCGCATCTCAGCCATGACATGAATCAGAATGTTCGACCAAAAACTCCAATGAAATACTATCATTAAATATGGTCTGCTAAATCGAAGGCAGATTCCAAATGCAGGACAAAACAGTTAAAGCTTATATGTACAATTGCATAAATATTCACACATTCAAACTTTGAACCCATATTGATATGAGATATTTGTTCAATCTAGTTATAAGAAAATATCTCAAACTTTAAACAGCCCGCAGAATATCATCAAATCCATTATTAAAAATGTAAAAGAATATGGCACACTCTCCATTTTTGCCTTTGCCTTGAGGAAGCCATCCAACAGTCATTGGCCAGTTAGTCAGAGAATAACCCAAGGTCCCAGGGGTATCTGAAGAAACAGAGAGATTCACATCTCAGATGGGAGAATCTGGTGACAGGAAAGTCATAAAACTCTTAACACTAAACAAAGCTGGGGTTTATGGAAGAGTGTCAAACCATCATTTATGCAAAGTTTGCCAAAAGGCATGTTGGAGACTCAACAAAGATGGGAAAATCAAACTCAGACTGGATTTAAACCAAAAGTAAACATTTGTGTCTTGGTACAAAGCAGCACAACACTAACCCTAACCCTAACCCTAACCCTTGATGGTTGCACTTGTCCCCATGGACGCCTCCTTTACTACAGACAACTTACCAGATCACTGCCATTTTTAGGACAGTTGCTGTTGTGTCTAAGTCATCATCATCATCATCATCATTAACATCTTGTTATTATTATTAGTATTATACTCTATTATTAATAGTGAATGGTGCTCTAAGGGATGGTCAAGGTCTGGAATTTTTTAAGGTTGAATTCTTATGCAAGCCACTGTGATTACCTATTGTGTTGATGCACAGTACAATTCCTACTACCACAAATGACCCTTATAAAGCTACACTGTACCATATTTGACCCAAATTGACTGCTATCTGAGACACTGATTAACGAAATAGAGTCAATACTGCAAAGCAGTTCAGTATACGTTGATTATGAAGAAAAGCCCTAATGGATATTCAGGTCCAAAGATTCTTTGTATCGACTTATATCCATTATAATTTAATATAAACAAGTAAAGGTGTTCTCTCGTTCCAAGACTCGACCAAGTATGGAACATTTATGGGAGGGGAAAAGAAGACATCCTAATGCATGAAAGACAGTCCCATTTCACCAGCAGCAATTATTACTACCAGCAATGCCACTGCAGATCAATCAGCATCCACAGAGAGGATGAGCTAATTAACCAACAATTAAAGACCCTTAAATATTTAAACTGCTTAACGAGACCATGTCACCTCATGTCTCCATCATCATTCTTCCACTCGGTTCAATAAGGCAAGTTTGTGTTACTTTAGGGGTATAGGTACCTACTTGGGAAAATATATATCACTGTGTTTATACAGTAGTTGCATATATTTTACTATAATTTAATGACAACTATATGTTCATAAGAATATAAACCTCTATGTGGAATGACGTTTAGAAGGACAGTTTGGGTAATTTTTTTCCTTTTTTTTTGTGATCAGATCAGATCAGATGGATGGATGGATGGATGGATGGATGCCTTACTGATCCTGAAGGAAATTACAGATAGGAAATACCTGGAAGTAGATTATTTAGTCCCACTATAAAAAAGACGCCAAATGCTGTGCATGTAGTTGGTAGCATCACGGATTAACGATTATCACTGTCACCTTGCACCTCCAGGACTTTGAAATCTGGAGTTTAAATCTGGTCTCCGGGCTTTGTGCATGACAATGTCCTATTCTAATCATGCTTGGTGGGTTTCTTCCAGGTTCTCCGATTTCCCTCACCGAGACACAGATATGCATGCATACTGATTGCTGTTTCCAAACTGTCTGTAGGCATGAACTCATAGGTCATTAAAACCAACCATTGTTTGTACTGATGGTTAATAAAGAGGAAAGAGCATGCATAAACATGTTATTATTGTCTGGATAGCAAAATCATAAGAATGCAATCCTCAGGCTGATTAAAGTGGTAAGTAAAGTAACAGCAATATAAGCCACTTTACCTTCAGATATTTTACAATATACTCTAAGCCATAATAATGTATCTTAATAAAACAAACTTTTTTTTTTTAGAAGGAAATGAGCAGTTTACTAAATTCCTTAACTTGGGAAATTAAATAGGTAAGAAAAATGCAGTGACTGTGTGTGATGGACAAATCCAGGTTTGTTAGAAGTCAACAGGAAACTATACAGTGTATATATATTTAAAATTCCAGCTTTTCAGACATATTTGCTTTATTAGCAGACTTGTAAAACTAAATATATTTTAATTTATTAATTAAAACGAATAATTAAATAAAACTATTTATTGGTAGTGCAATTCGATTATTATACCGTACACTCTTAAGCTATATTGAACCATTCTTTGTTCTTAAAAAACCTTTTGCTTTGGTTTTTGGTTTTGGATGCTTCCATGTAATGATGACACTTATGGTTAAACTGTTCTCTTTTTTTTTTTTTTTTTACATCATAAATAATCCATGTTAAGCCAAAGTGTTTTTTTTTTTTACAAAGCAGTAAAAAAAAATTCTTGTGTGTCATCAACATAAACAGCATTTCTGACCCCATTTTAAAGAACATATGCTATAATATATGAAAGAAAAGCCGTTAGAAGCTTTTGTTCGTGCATACTGTACTTTGTGGCTGGCTTGTTAAGAAGTTCAATCTGAAGGAAAATGGAAAATTCTGAAATGTTATTATATATTTTTTTTTCTACAACAACACCTCTGATATTTTTCTCACACCACAAATATCAAACATGTAACCGTGTAACAATATTCACAGTCTTCATTTAGACAAGAAAGCACTCGGTCAGTGCCCTGTGACTTGATACAGCACTGTTTTATCCCAGTTAACACGCCTGAGTGCTTTGATGAATCTAACAACCCTCCAGGGAAAGACTCTCTCTAATTCCACAGGCTCTTTATTATGATTGTTATCAACAACACTACCACATCTCCCTCTCTCTCTCTCTATGTCTCTACCCTCCTGTTTTTTTTTTCTTCTTTCAATAAATGTTAAGAGATAGCAAGCGAGTGGTTCTTGTGGCCAACCCCAGCTCCCAGCGGTCATTATCATCCCTGTTTTACCATCTCTCCGTCACCCAAGGATGTGGCCTGCCTTGCTGGAGACCAAACAGATGGTCGTGCAGTATCCGAGATGACAGCTCGTCAGAGCAGATGGCCACCTAAAGGGCACCAACCCTACGATCATCTCTGCAAAGAAAGGGAGAGATGAAGAGAGAAGATACTGCTGTATACAGATGAAGACAGCATTGTGATTAGTTATAGTAATGCTACAATCCAATCACTACAGGGAGGTTGAGGTGTTTAGATACCGAGATAAAAATAAAGATCCTATAGTTTATAGGATACAGTTTATGATGGCAAGATTATATATACTGTATATAATTTCATTGAACAATAGATTTTATTCAATAGAAACAAGCTAGGGCAATTTTTGCTATTTTAATATTTTACTGTTTAAAGGTATTTTTTGTATCTTATTGTATTGCATTATTTATTTCCTTCACAGATATTAATCTGTGTTTTGTTATTCTCTAGTGTTTTGTTTGTTATTTGTTGATGTGAATGTGAGGTGCATATTTCTATTTTTATTATTTTATTATTTTCATATTACTGTAATTATTATTTAATAAATTATATATTTTAATATCAAAGATTTTTTTTTGTATTGTGGAACCGGATTATTACTATTATTACTTTTTCATAATTATTTCAATGTAATAATTTGAATTAGTGAATTAATGAAAACATAACAATTATTAAATTACAATAATATTTCTTTTCTTCTCCTTTCCATTTTTTTCTCTCCCTTTTTATTTTATTAACATATTCACTGACTCATTATATATCAGGTTAAACTCACATACTTCATCGTGGTTTATAAGACAATAACAAGAAGAATTCATTAATCAATTTGCTTGATAAAAAAGCTTACTGGAAATATGTGTACATATGCAGCCATCCTCTCATCCTGCTGTAAAGACAAACGTCATCAAGTCATTTTATGAGTTGTGTGCGTTATTTACAAATGACACATCTCAAAATTAGTCAATTACCATAGATTCAAGTTGATTTGAATGTTAAAATACAGCGTCTCATTTGCTAACATTCTTCAGGCGTGCATGTGACAAGCCTGTTAGTTTTAGATGATAATCATGAGACGATATCAATATTGCACCTCTTCGTCTTTAGACAAATCTGCGTAGAACCTTAACTTATTTGCACGTGATGATTCACGCATGGCGGACAAGCATCTAGTTCATTTGGCTTTCATGTGCCTCCACGGAAATAATTGCGACAGAAACACGGCATATGCCAGCTGTCGCTTGAAAAGGAGGTCAAAATGGATAAATATGCATCTTTTGAAGTTCATTCTCATTAGTTCAACATGAGCTGGGAGTGACAGAGATAAAAAAAAAATGGTACCAGCTAATTTCGAAAGAATGTACAGAAATCTCTGTGATTAGAAATGCATACTGTAGCTATGATGTAGAGATTAATAGAAAAGTGTGTTACAGTAAAACATGTTTACATCTAATGGATTTGGATGGATAAAAACTATTAGCATACTAAAATACTCTAAGGCAGTCGCTGGAAATAATCATTCCAGCATGGTTATCCCTCCGTCCTCTACACACTGCAGCATGACAAATGGCAATAATGAACATCCTTTCCCCCTGCATACCTTTTTGCAGGCCAAGCCGCCTGCTCTCAACGGGTTTGCCAGGCCCGGGTACCACGGCTGGCGGAGTGACATTACTAAATGCCATATTGGAGCAAAGGGAGCAGCGTGCCGCAATAATGATGGAGTGGCCGTGCTCACAGGTCGGGAACGGGCCTGCTGTGGGAGCTGCTCCCTCGCTGCACCAGATGGAGGGCACAAGATCCTCAGCTATTATGTGAGCCACAGTGGGCCTTTCTCTCCCTCTCTATTTTTTTTTTTGCTCTTGTCTCTCTTGCTCATCTGCTCGCACCCTGCTGGACCAGCGTGGTTATTAGCAGGCACTTTACTGCCAAAAGACGTCAAGTGAATGGAAGCAGCAGGAGCCAGAAAAAAAAAAAGGGAGGGAAATCCAGATGTAATGGTGGTGGGAGGTTGTGTTAAGTTGGCATATTATGATAGGTGTTGTGGTAGAGTGCGTATATGAGGATGGTTTATTCCCAACTCTGTAGAACTCAATTCAGTGGTTTTAAATATATGACAGCTAAATTCGAAAGGATGCTAAAACTTGTTTACATTAAAAATGTTTTAAAGATGTGAACATTGATTCCAAAGTGTTAAACACTGCATACTGTACATGTTTACAATAAAATGTATTCGTTTTGTCTCTGTAAAACCTTTGATCTCTATGCTTCTCTTATAACTTACAGTACTAGAGGTTACCTGAAGCTCCGCCCGCGTATATAAGGTTTACCCGCGGCTCCACCCATGTGCAGATCCTGTGTGCTCAACTCGCTGCTACTCCTCACGCTGCTCCAATGTTTTGGCAGCCCTTACATTTGCCTGTCATATGCGCCTGCCTCTGTAGACACTCTCCAGTCTAATCAAGGGTTCCAGTATCTCTGAGCTCTGTTACATTCAGAGAGGAATAACTGTGACACAATCACAATATGATGTAAAAGTTGATTATGACGCTGTTTACCGTTACAGTCGGTGAGGTACGCCTGACACACCCACAGAAAGCATAAAAGCTGATTGACTACCTGTCAGCATTTAACTACCTGTGCAAATACCACAGCCCACCGGCCAGGCACCAGCCGCTGCCCGCTGCCAAAACAAACAAACAAACAAATTTCTGTTTTATACGGTATATAAATGTCAACACCTTCAGGTAGGAATTTTTGGTGTCTATGTTCTTTTTTTTGTAAATTGTTTCCCACAATAGTGAATTTCTAATTAAATATGACATTTCTTAACATTAAGGAAGATTTTATTAATAGGACTACTACTTCACTGTTCTTAGGTAAAAAGCAAAGTAGATTTTTTTTTTAAATAACTCAAATTTTATGTTAATCAAATGCTATTAAAAGATGCTGCATTGAATTTTGAAATAGTTATATGACAGTTACAAAAAGAAACACTTTATTATATATATCTAATAAATATCACTTTAAAAAATCCTGTAATTCACTGTAAATGTGAAATTGTACAAAAATGTTAAAACTGGCAGATTGTTTCAAAACCCACACCTCACTGTTCAACAATATATTTTAAGCTTTTAGAAATTATGTTGTTTTTTTTTTGTTTTTTTTTTTTCAAATTAAAAGCATGTTTCGTCCCAGTTCTCCCAAGTGAAAAATGGAAATGTGTTCATCCTATCACCCTGAGATCACCCTGAGAAAGCGATGACAGACCTGCACTCTCACATCAATCTTAGGGACACTAGTCAGTCACACAAGTGGAAGTGCTTTCCACCAACTTTGTTACACCATCCCCTACACTGCATGAGCAGCAGTTGGAAAAGATGCGGTCAACAGGCATCAAGTGTCTTGAAGGAAGCACATGATAGTCTTTTCCCTTCCAGGTTGGTGATTGTTGACTTGATGTGTGTCTTAACAGAAAGACGGGTGGGAATTCTTCCTCCCTCTCACTTACTCATTCTCTACATCACTTATACTGTACAGAGTTGCAGGAGGCCTGGAGCCTATCCTAGGGGATTTGTGGCACCAGGCAGGGTACACCCTGGACAGGGTGCCAATCCACACATAGGGTGCACACACACACACACACACACTCACTCAGGCCATTAAAAAATGCCAGTTAACCTATTCATCATGTCTTTGGACTGTTGAAGAAAATCGTGTACTCTACACACACAAAACTGAGGACTGGATTTGAACCCTCAATCCTGGAGCTGTGAGGCCACAGTGATAACTATAGCATAGTAGGAAGTGGCTAGGATTAAATTAGGGTAAAAAATCTGGGGAAATCTCCATAAACGAGTGTACATTTAAGATGTTTTCTGTTAATACATTCACAGAAAAGTTAAAACTTCTTACAGCACTTTTTTTGGTCACCTAGCACCTCCAGGGTCCGGGTTCAATTCCCGGCCAGGGTTGATTCCCACCTCTGTGTGCATGTTCTCCCTGTGCTTGGTGGGTTTCCGCTTGGTACTCCAGTTTCCTCCTACAGTCCAAAGACATGCAGATTAGGTTAATTGGTGTTCCCAAATTGCCCGTAGTGTGTGAGTGAGTGCATGTGTGTGTGTGTGTGTCACCCTGTCCAGGGTGTACCACACTTCGTGCTCTAAGCCTCCTGGGATAGTCTGGGGAAATAATTATTTTACATCAATTATTAGCACCCCTGATGTTTGACACTTTGTACAACCCCCTTTTGCCAACAAAACAGCACCTGTAATGTTTCACAAGATTAGAGAAAACAGAAAGAGGCATCTGCGACCATTCCTCTTTGCACAATGTCTCTAAATCATCCAGTGACCTGACTCCTCACCTCTGCACTCTCCTCTTCAGCACACTCCACAGGTTTTCAATGGGGTTGAGGTCTAGGGACTGAGATGGCCATGGGAGGAGCTTGATTCTGTGTGTGGTGAACCATTTCTGTGTAGATTGGGCCACATGTTTTGGGTCATTATCTTGCTCAAAGACCCAGAGGCCACCAGATTGTGCTTTAAAATGTCCTGGTATTTCAAAGCATTCATGATGCCATGCACCCTAACAAGGTTCCCAGGGCCTCTGGAAGAGAAACAGCCCCACAGCATCATAGATCCTCCCCTATACTTCACAGTGGGCATAAGGTCTCATCTGACCAAAGAACACGGTCCCAGTTGAAGCCGCAGTACCGCTTAGCAAACTCCAAACGTTTGTGTTTATGATTGTGACTGAGAAAAGGTTTTTTTCCTTGCCAGGCCTCCCAAAGAGCTTGTTGGCATGTAGATAACGTCTGATGGTTGTTTTGGAGACTTTGTGACCCCAAGATGCTATCATTTGTTGCAGTTTTTTAACAGTGAGCTTGGAGAATTTTTTATTTCTCTTACCATCCTCACTGTGCGTGGAAGCAAAATAAACTTGCGTCCTCGTCCAGGCTTGTTTACTACTGTTCCAGTTTTTTAAACCTTCTTATTGATTCCTTTCACAGTAGATATGGCCAGGTGCAGGCGGGTGGCTATTTTCTTGTACCCATTGCCTGACTTGTGAAGATCGACACCCATCTGCCTTACTTGAATGGTGTGTTCCTTTGTCTTTCCCATGTTGAAAAGTGGATAAGAGAAATGGCCTCTGTGTTACGTCATATGTAAACTACTTTGTAAGCTACTGTAAAAAATGACAGAAATACTTCAATTACATTTATTTTCTAGAAATTGGAAGGGGTGCCAATAATTGTGGACTTTTCATTTCCCCTTAAAATTCACTTTATATTCACGTTATATTTTTCTACAATTTTCAGTGTGACAATATGCTTCTGCAATAAAAACTGAATTTATTTTAAGGCTTTTAACACATCTTTATATATATATATATATATATATATATATATATATATATATATATATATATATATATATATATAT
>JAAGKR010009947.1:7819-24562 GCA_011419295.1 Clarias macrocephalus
AATAACTGTTTTTTTTATTACCCCCCCCCCCCCCCCCCTCCACCCGATACGAGCCAAGATTGTGTTGATAAGTGGCCCTGCTTTAGCTCTCTGCTTTAGACCGGCTTCTCAACTCCCCAGATCGTTTCTGGTGGTCCATGGGAAGCCAGGTGCACATATCTGTCTCTGGAGTTGCTCTCAGGCTGCCTAACAAGCTCCCTCAGCCGGGGACAAGTCCCCGACTCCCCCTGCATGCTCCCATAAAACTGCCTCGTTACAGCCCCTGCTGCGCCTCCCAAAGAAAAACTCCAAGCATAGGTTAATGGGAACCGAGGACGGGTTTGTAAGGAAAGGTACTTTCTCAAGTTTTTCTTTAATTTAAGCTTTAGTGTGTGTGTGTGCGTGTGTGTGTGTGTGTGTGTGTGTGTGTGTGTGCGCTTGTGGACATTTCCCCCCGCCTTGTCTTTATCTGGGAAACTTGCCCACGTTCTTTGTGGGAACCTTTTTTGTTTTTTTCTTTTCTACTCTTGATTTCCCTCCCCATTTTTTTTATTTTCCGACGTACGCATGTTTGCCAGTTATGAAGTGCAAATCAAGAGGGATTTTTTTTTTCTCTTCCTTTCGTTTTTTCTTTCCCTCTGCATCATGCTCAATGTTTGTCGAGTCCATTGTTTACGACAGACGTGACAGGCAAATTGTGGCCACAGCGAGGCCCTAATGGAGCCAGTTATTGCCCAAATATCAATCAGTCTCTGTTTAGTGAAATGGATGATTCTTCTAGCGTAAGTGACTATCCATCGGCCCATTATCCGTAATGAGCAGTTGTCAGTAGATGCCCGTTGTTTTTTTCTTTTCTCCCCAACCCCCCTACCCCCCCCCCCCCTTGTTTGTGATTTCCTGACGAAACCCCTCTCCTCACCAGCCAGCAGGACTCCTCTGTTTTCGAAACATACATCCACTTGAATTAATTAGCCCTTAATGGCTTCTGTCATTTAATGCAAATTACTTTTACGGTAATTGCTTTTTTTTATTTTTATTTTATTATTATTATAATTTTTTTTTCCTTCAGTTTTTGCACCGCTGCTTATCTAGCCCGCCATGTGTCCAGCACTCCATCACGGAGGCCCGACGTTCTCCCTTCGTTTTGTCTTCTCTCGCTTCATTTCGCCGTCTATCAGGTCAGACGTTAGCTCATACGACTTCCCGTCACTGTTTATTATGACTATCATGACCAGGGCTTCACGACGTCGCGGCAGGTAGCACCGCGCAGAACCCTCGCAGGGTTCCTGAGTCGATCCCGAGCTCGTGTTACTGCGTGTGTGCTGTCTCTCCTGTTTCAACCAGGCTCTCTGATTTCTTCTCATCTTCCAAAAACATGAATTAGCACTAGAACTTCCTGCACTAGACTAGCATCCTAACCACAGACTCCAGCTTCAGCGCTAGTCTCGCTGGAATAAACCCCCTCCGATGTAAGTAGTGAAACAATAGCGAAGCCAAAAAGTCAGAATCAACTGTTTTTTTTAATTTTTATTATTATTATTATCATCATTATTATTTCCATTACACTCCCTTCCTTAATTTCAGAATTGTTCACGGTGGTGCTGATGAGAACCAGAAGTCCCCATTTACCAGCTCTTAAACGCTACCTCATAGACATTTTCCATGCCAAATGCTTGAGAAACTATTTCCTGGGTTTTGCCCTACTAAAATTCTTTATTTTTTTATTTTTTTTTTTTACTTTATTAAATAAAACACTCATAGTCTGAACATTCACACCTCGTTCTTGTCCCTGAAAGGCGTTTTATTCACTCATAACTTAATACTTCACTGGTGCGTTAGACATCTCCATGTCAGAAAGATCCTGGAAAGGAGCACGAGGGCATCGCTCTGTCGCATTTACACCTCAGGTGTAATTTAGAGTAGTTAATCAGTCCAGAGGAAACCGAAGAACCCAGAGGAAACCCACAGACACGACTGAAGAACATGCGTAACTCCACACAGACAGTAACCCGAGCTCAGGATCGAACCAGGAACCCTGGATTTGTGTGTGCAAATCCCATACCACCGTGCCACTACGGAGAAATCTGATCGTCATCGATGGTTTAGTGGTAGAACCAGGATCACAGTGGTTGAACACCAGAGGCAACAAATAAGATCTGAACTTTTTGATTCTTTTGGGAAAATTCAACTCTTAGGAAGGCTGAAGTGTTGAAAAAGGTGCGTATAAACTCTACTCCGTGTCCAGGAGAGATTCATAAAGAAAAAAAAAGAAAAAAAAAAACAGGACCTGGCGAGTATCTTTGGTTTTTATTATTAATCACTTTTCTTCCTGGACTTCTGTAGTCCATCAACACCTTTTTGTGCTTCTCTCAGTCTCTCTCTCTCTCTCTCTCTCTCTCTCTCTCTCTCTCTCTTGCCTTTTTCCCCCTCAGTTATTTTTTTTTACAAATGGTAGAACATGGCAGCCTGGAGAGATACCCAGCTGTCCCCTGTTAGCACCCTCACACTCGTCTCAGTCGGAGGCTTTTGGCTGAGGGTTTTATCATGATGGGATTTCTGTCGATTGAGAAACCAGATGCATTTGTCGTCCATGTGACTGTGCACTCGTCTGCGCTGAAGGGGCTGAAAGCGAGCGAGATCAGAGCTGCAGCACAGACTGAGGCAGCATTTGTCACTTGTTCTGTGCGCGAGATAGAACATGACATACGGCTGTTCGAGACCTGATGGCATATGTGACTCCGGCTTGCCAAAAAAGAGAGGCGCTTCTCTCCAGGCCTGCGTTTTTTTACACCATTAGTCACATTTTCCTTTTGGCTTGGATTCTGTCTCTTGGATTCTGTCTCTCTCTCTCTCTCTCTCTCTCTCTCTTTCTTTACTTCTCCATTTCTCTATCCTTCTTTCTTGTTGTTTTTGAAGGAAAAAAAAAACATTGCTTAGAGCTACTTGTCTGATTTCATACACTGGAATTTATTAGAAAGTTGCGAGTCCTAAACCCACCCCTGGCTCTTTGCTGTTTAGGATTTTTTTTATATGCTGTGAGAGCTGTGAGAATTCTTAGGAATGTGCACTGACATGTTTTTAATGGACTAATGGCTTTCTGGAAACATTTGTGTCTTGATCATCTAGCTGAGGACCTTCAGCTGTTCTATTAAACACCAGCCTCCTCATCAAACACCACCTGTCTTCTTCAAACCATCAGCCTGTACTACTGAAGACCAATCTCTGTCATCAAACACCAGCACCATCACCAAATACCAGTTTCATTATCATCAAGCATCATCTGTTTCCATTAAACCTTCAGTCATTACTAGGAACACCAGCCGCCTTCATTAAACCCCATCCTCTTTCGTTAAACACCAGCCTCCTCATCAAACACCACCTGTCTCTCTTAAACCAGCAGCTACATCAGTTACTACTGAACACCAATCTCCTTCATTAAACTCCATCACCAAAAACCAGCTTCATTATCAAGCATCACCAGTCTCCATCAAACCATCTTCTCCTTTATTAAACCCCAATGTCCTTCATTAAACACTAGCATAAACATCAAAGACCAGCATACTGTATCCTTATTAAATACCACTTTTCTCTCTATTAAACCATCAACTTTTAACAATGAACACCAGCCTCTTTCATTATACACCATCATCATCATCATCATCATCATCATCAAACACCACCGGTCTCAATAGAATCTGATTTGTTAAACACTTTATTGAACACCAACTGATGCCATAAATGGCCAACATTCACTGGTAACAACAAAAACCTTCTCAACCAACATTCATCTCTATTGAAAAATCAGCCCGATGTCACCTGAGAACACCGACCTCCTCCATTAATCATCAGCCTCCTCATCAAATACCATCTGTCTCTATTAAACCTAAATATTCACTATCAATCACCCAACTACTTCATTAAACACCAGCATTCTCCATCAAACTCCTCCGGTCTTTGTTAAATCAATGAAAACCATCTTCCTCTATAAACACCACGTGTGTCCATTAAACCATCAGCCTTTACCCATGTGAGCTACCTACTGTATAAACACCAACCTTCTTCATTAAACACCAGGGCTCTCAACTTTTAAGCATGAACTTTTGATGCTGCAAATCACCAAACGCCTCCATCCACCAACACCTCAATGTTCCACCATCAAACGATGCACCGATCTCCATGGCTAAACACCGGTTCTAAGGCGTTTACCAACAGTCCTAACCTTCACCGTCACGCTCGGCGATTAAAGCGGCAATTCATGTTCAGGAACGTAGATGAACATTCCATGACGTCGGCGTACAGTAAATGATTGAGAACATTCTGGAAATATTCTAACGCGAGTAGAACGATGCGGTCCGTTGAAATTATTTGTTCAATTCAAGCGGTAATAAAGAGTCGCGGTCAGCGGGCTTTCTGACGGCTGACGGATGAGATCGAATTGACAAAGCGTATTTTTCGGCTTTGTTATTTTCAGGGACAAACATAGTTTTGTAACATAAAAAGAATTTCTTTAGCTTTTTTTTTTCCCCCCGTGTCTGTTCACTTTTTGCAGCATTCCAGCGATTAATGAAAATACTGACCTGGGTCAGGATGGAACACAGCGTGAGGTGTTTGTGTTGAAAATACGTGTCATTAAACTGCTTTGTATCCCCGTGATAGTTTTATAGAAACGTGTTCGGCGGTCTGTTTCGGTGTCCCAGATTCAGTCTCCTCCGAGCGCGGCGAGTGTTTCCGCGCGTCTCTCGTCAAGACGCTTTTGTTTCCCAACATCTCGGGAAGCAGTTTCGAGTCTTGGAGGCGATTACCTCATTGCGAAACTTAATTAATGTGGTAATGCACTCGCACGGCCAGGCTGTTTTGCCAGTGCGTAATATGATACGAAGGCGTAATTGGTCTTTGCTGTTTTTAGAGTTGCTGTGTCTCTCTTTTCCCCCTCTGGATGGCAGTTGACAGATTACTCATTACGTCTCGGAGGGCCCGAATTAGCGCCATGTTTAACGGCGCTAACACAATTGAATCCCTTAATGATACCCCAGAGTGCAATGTTCTAGTAATAATACTGGACATCTCTCCCTCTCTTTCTCTCTCCGCCTCTCTCGCTCGCTTTCTCTTTCTCTCTGTCTCGCTTTTTTTTCCCTTTGTCTTCCTTTATCCATCTTGTTCCTTTCTCTTTATGTGTCTGTTTTTTTTTTTTTGTTTTGTTTTAGTCTAATGTAGCTTGGCCTAGATAGCATCTCTCGTTTGGTAATAGCGTGCATTAGCTGGCGCAGGGCGCATTTCTGTCCCGTCGTCTGATGCTTCGTTTTTTTCTACCTCCTCTCTCACACTTGAGGAATATTTTCAAACTCCTGATGGCTTTGCTTTTAGCAGGGAGCTGCTTCATGTAGCAGAGGACGTCTTTTAGAAGAACTGCAGCCGCGTCTCAAACGCCGAACCGGTTTCTTATTGTATTGTATTTTTATCATTATTATCATTATTATCATTATTATTATTATTATACTGTGTATATAGTAATGCTGAGCTTGCATTCTAATGGCTGCAATCTGACATTTAAATGATGGCGTGCATCTAATTAAAATGCCTGAGAGTGCGATTAGGTAATTAGCATGCACGCGAGAAGCGATAAAGCTACAGGATCGAAAAAACTTACGCCGCACTCTTGTCGGTGACGCACCGTCCCGAAACCACGTCCTGATTTTCATTTGAAGCTTCGCACTCAAGTGTTACTCATTCCTTCGAGTTCTAACAAAGCCCTGCACCTCCAGGTTGTGTTTCGTTTCTATTCTTCCTTTTTTTTTTCTTTTTTTTTTAAATTGAAAGCTAACTGTAGTGAGCAGAGCGGGAAAGCAAGCAGCCTTTTTTTTCTTCTTCTTCTTTTTTTTTTTTTTTTTAAACACAGAGAGTGAGAAAAAAAGAAAGAGAGAGAGAGAGAGAACGAGCTGGAGAGGGGGTTCATCCAGGGCTGTGTAGGAGTGTTTAAGTGTATGAATAAAGGCACAGTGGAGGACATGTGATTTTCCTCCGGGAGTCTGTTATGATTAGCTCCAACCAGCCCTCCAGCTCAGGCAATTTCTGTCTCTCTGCTTCCTGTCTCAGAATAAAAGGCCTTCCCCAATTTTCCTTCACTGTGTTCTGGTAATAAAATGTAAAATAAGGCACACACACACACACACACACACACACACACACACACACACACACACACACACACACACACACACACACACACACAGTTACTAGGTAGCATAGAAGCTGTTTTTATGATATTCATGAACAAAATAAAAGCTCAGTGATAGTCCTTAACACCTCAAAGCTCTCTGTCAAGAATGGACTCTCTCTATATACAGTATCTCACAAAAGTGTGTGCACCCCTCACATTTCAGCAACCACTTTATTATATGCTCTCAAGCGACGATACTATAGAAATGAAACTTTAGAGTAGTCCATGTGCAGCTCGTACTGTATATCCGTACAGATCTCCTGTCCTCCAACAAGAACACAACATGCGGACCTTATTGTCTTACGAGAATGAGTGAACATGTCAACACTATAGTAGTGTCCAAAGTGTCGATCTTCTGAGTGAGCACCACCGATATCTAGCACGGCCTCAACCGTCCTAGGCGTGGAATTCACCAGAGCTGCACGTCATCGCTGGGATCCTCTTCCACCCCTCCATAGTGACGTCACCTTCAGCGCGAGGACGCCGCACAGGTCCTGAATAGGGTTCAGGTCTGGAGACGTACAGTACTTGGACACTGACAAACACATGAACGTGATGGTTAAAGATGTACAGCTGTTATAACTCACTTTTGTTGCCAGACAATAATGTTATTTTCAGAAGACAGTAAATCTATACGGTTATAAAGTACAAGCATTGCGTATACATTGGCTGCTCCAAGTCTCATTTCTATTGTATTGTCCTTTAAGAAGATGTACTGGAATATCTGCTGAAATTAGAGGGGTGTACTTACTTTTGTGGGTGGGTATATATCCGTCCGTACGCCTTAAAGAAACAAGCTTTAGACAGAACTTCGTCACATTAAGACAAGGCTTGGGTGTTCAAGTCAAACCGGGACTTTTAATTGTGCCGAGAGTGAAAACCTCCTGTATTTCTCTATATAGTCTCCTGTTACACTGATGCCCTCATCCCAGTGTTTCTCTAGTGCTTGGACACCATCAAAGTAGAAAATTTTCTCAAGTGCGCCAGAGCCATGATCAGACTGCCTGCTTCACTTCAGGTCTAAAATGCACATTTGAATACACAAACCTGTGGAAATGGCTTGGATCGAGGTCAGGACTGTATAGAGGATGTGGCAATAACTTCCAGCCGAGTTCCTGTAACGTGCAAGTGGTGTTGGTGAACGATCGTCTGTACTGTTCACACAGACGGACGCGTCTCTTCTACAAGTTCTCTGTTCATTTTCAGCTCCGAGACACCTCGGCCTGATCGGTGATCGTCCTTCACTTCGTTCTTTAAAATGTTTTGCACCGGTCAGATGTTTTCCTGCGGCTAAGAGTCTCATCGCCATACTGTCTCCAGTAAATGTCAATCGCTTTTACCCTTTCATCCACCAGAAGTCCTGGTTTGACTTGAACACCCCTCGTAATTGTTCTGCGTTAAGTTTCCTGATCTTTGTCTCAGTGTAAAATCTGTCCGTCTGTTAAAATTTTTTATCCCTTCATAGCTACATTCAAATTTACGCCGAAAAAGCAGTGTTTATAAACTCCGCTGGCCTGAATTGGCAGCTTCTCCTCTGACGCTGGAGACTCCGAGAAGTAAAATAGAAAATAGAATGTAGGGACTTTTACAGACAAAAACCTCCCAGTGAGAGAGACAGAGAGAGAGAGAGAGAGAGAGAGAGAGACACAGAGAGAGAGACACACAGATAGAGAGACACACGGAGAGAGAAAGAGAGAGAGAGAGACACACAGAGAGAAAGAGACAGAGAGAGAGAGAGAGGGAGAGAGACACAGATAGAGAGAGAGAGACAGAGAGAGAGACACACAGATAGAGAGAGAGACACACGGAGAGAGAAAGAGAGGGAGAGAGACACACAGAGAGAAAGAGAGAGAGAGAGAGGGAGAGAGACACAGATAGAGAGAGAGAGAGACAGAGAGAGAGACACACAGATAGAGAGAGAGACACACGGAGAGAGAAAGAGAGAGAGAGAGGGAGAGAGACACAGATAGAGAGAGAGAGAGACACAGAGAGAAAGAGACAGAGAGAGAGAGACAGGGAGAGAGACACAGATAGAGAGAGAGAGAGACACACAGATAGAGAGAGAGACACACGGAGAGAGAAAGAGAGAGGGAGAGAGACACAGATAGAGAGAGAGAGACACACAGAGAGAAAGAGACAGAGAGAGAGGGAGAGAGAGAAAGAGAGAGAGAGGGAGAGAGACACAGAGAGAGACACAGATAGAGGGAGAGAGACAGAGAGAGATTATTAGCTAGAGAAAGGTATAGTAGTGTCATAGACATGCTTCGGTGTCACTGAATCTCTCTGTAAAGCGGTGATGAAGACTCAAGCAGAACCATTCACACACACACACACACACACACACACACACACACACACACACACACACACACACACACACACACATCGTCTCAGGTCTCAGGTTCTCTCAGCTCTTTTTTCTCTCCAGCCAAAGAATGTGTGTGTGTGTCAGTGATCCATCCATCTATCCATCCTGTGTGTGTGTGTGTGTGTGTGTGTGTGTGTGTGTGTGTGTGTGTGTGTGTGTGTGTGTGTGTGTGTGTGTGTATGCGTGTGTTTCTCTCATTCCTGACATGATCAAACAGGCCCCTGTGTGGAGATTACAGGGCGAGTGTGTGATGAGGACGCACGGCCAAATCGATACACACAGAATGAAACAGGAAGGAAGAAGCCTGTCGTGTTTCTGCCATCCGGGGAAATTAGTTATCAGTTCAGGCAGCTCAGATCTCACCGAACACTCCGTGTGTGTGTGGATATGTGTGTGTGTGTTTGTGTGTGTGTATGTGTGTGTGGGTGTGTGTGCGCAGTGATACATTGAGGGAAGTGGACTATTTCGAAACTGAAGAGGGAAATTTTTAACTAGGTTCATTTTGTGTGTGTGTGTGTGTGTGTGTGTGTGTGTGTGTATGCAAGGTGAACTGTCATTTAACATTGAATTTAATCAATTAGAAAGTCTAAAAAGTTTCCAAGTCAACAGAGAGAAGGAGAAATAAAGGGATGAACAAAAAAAAAGAAATGAAACATCGATTAGTTGTTTAGATTAGCCTCCTGAATTTCTGCGGTTCATTTTTAAATGAAATCAAATCAATCCATAAATAAATAAATTCTTGCTGATTCAAAAATGTTTAAAAATATTATGTTTTAAAGTTGAAAATGAAATAAGCACATGAAACAAATAAAAATTTTAGGTAATTACCTGATCAAGATTTAAATTTACAAACCTAAATACAGCGAGAAGATAAACATGTAACTAACCAACTAAATAGACTTAAACTCATCTTTTATAAACTAGAAATTTGATAATGTTTTTAATTCACATTTTACAAAAGGTAAAAAAAAATAAAAACAGAAATAATTAAATAAATAAATGAATAAATACATTTTACTTATAAAACATGAAATAACTGCATAATATATTTAGATAAACTGTTTAAAAAAAATAAAGAAACCATAAATATATTTTTATTAATTAATTAAATGACTTAAATAGAACGTTATTATTTTTTTAAGGATTTTAAATAATTTTGTTGACTTGATTTTGTTCCATTTAATCTATGCTTTAAAATACAGACGTAAAACAAAAACGTAAATAAAGAATTCATAAAGTAAGCATTAAAAAGATACAACTAACTTACTACTCAACTATAAAAGCACTTAAAAAAGGCTTTTATGAACTTACTCATAAAAGATTTTAAATTAAATTAAATTTTATTATTTAACAAAATATTCCATAATATTTATTCTGCTAAGGAAGATGCTGGTTTAATAACCTGATATGAATTTTTAGATGTTTTTACCTACATTTGCTGTTGATGAAGATGATAGTGATGCGATTTTTTAAAACTTTCTTACGTGGAAAAAAATTTCCTGTTCTAACTGGTGTGCCAAGGAACATGATCCTCTGAGATGAGTGTGTGTGTGTGTGTGTGTGTGTGTGTGTGTGTGTGTGTGTGTGTGTGTGTGTGTGTGTGTGTGTGGGACAGAGAGATGCAGATCGCGTAATGCTTAACTTCAGGCTAAACCGTTCCATTAGTCGTTCAGCTGCACCATAAAGCCAGAGACCCCCAGCACATCTTCACTGATGGAGTGTGAGGACAGCCGTAACACACAGGAACACGGTGTCCAACATGTAATTTAATCTCTCACAGGGATAAGAATGATGTAAGAGGCTGTAACAAGCTAGGATGGAGGGATAAAGAGAGAGAGAGAGAGCGAGAGAGAGAGAGAGATAGATGAAAGGGGAAGGAAAATGAGAAACAGGTCCTGGAGTGCAGGAGGGTAAAGAGAGCTCATGTGGAGCTGATCAGAGGAAACGCCGGTGCCGAAACCCGATCGCGTGTCCTGCGTAGCGCACCTCTCCGTCTCTAACCATCCCGCCATCCCTCCATCCCTCCGTCGCTGCTCCATGGCTCTCTCTGGGGCCGGGACGCAGCCGGAGTCGCCTTACTCGGCCCTGCCCCTGCGGTCCGGGTCAGGTTTACTCGGGGCAGCACCTAATCAAACATCGGGACTGAGAAACTTTAGCTCGGCTCCATGCGTATGAATAAGAGATGGACGCGGCTTCGGCAAGACGCTGCTTTTAGATTCGCGTGCAGGTTTCTGCGGTTCTTTTTCTTTTTCATCTTTTATGCACAAAAATGGTCGTCGTGGCTCCATGAATTAGTGACTCAGGCCGAAAATATTCCCAGAGTCGTATCTCGTTTCATGGAAGGATAACAAAAACGATATAAAGCAAAGAAAAACAAGCTAAATTAATTACAGCAGATGCTTTTTTTTTTTTTTTTTTTTTTTTTTTTTGCTGTTGCTGTTATTTTTACCGTATTTTTGTTTCCTTAAAAAAAAAAAAAACGACCCAAATTTTTCAAAAGAAATCCGTGGAGGTTCGATTTCAGGATGTAACTCGACTGAAAAAGCGTAACTGATCGTGTTATTAAGTACAATTAATTATGGTTATGAGTTTTCCTTCACAGTTTATATAATTAACAACAACAACAACAAAAAAGAAAAATCACAAGATTTATGAGATTCTTCTGAAAATGACTTGAGGTGAAGAAACGGCTCAGTCGAGATTCCTCGCGAGCTTCGCGTTCATGATCACTTCAGAATGAAATACACTTGACTAAATTTCCTTGTGAACATTCTGAAGCTCAAACAAAACGTCCATCCAAGGCTTAACAAACTCACACACGCACACACACACATACGCCTTTCACAACTTCCTTAACTATCAAGCATCGCCCACTCTAGAAAGAAAAAGAGCAGGAATTGACGAACAAGGTGCGGTCGTGTCCTTGCTGAGAAGCGAAACAAGTTATTTGATTTGTACAAAATATATCTAGAAGTCAGACATGAACACAAAGCAGCTTTGCATGAGTCCAGATGGAGATTTCGACCCGAGGCCACGGTGGTGAAGGAAAACAAGCATTCCTTGGCAACGAGGAAAGGAACCTTGAGATGCAAAAAAAAAAAAAAAAAGTGCAAATTAAATGATTATGAATAAATAAAAGGCTAATACAGCTAATGATGTATGAATGTGAAGATGATGAGCTGAAAGAAATCTAATGGAGTGTAATATATATCAGAAAATATACTGCTGTGTGAAGAAGCATCTTTATCATTTAATTCGTGTCGTCAAATCATCAAGTGTTTGCAGTTACTCTAAACACACCAGCATGCTTTAAAGCATAAACTGACCAACCGCTCATCTGCTACGCTTACAGCATGATGTAATGGCGTAATAATATTGAAGGTACAATACAGAAATTTTTTTCAGTACAGTGATGAGACTCTCATCCGCAGTGAAACATCCGAACAGTGCAAATGTCGAGCCCACTGCGGTTGTCAACATTCAGCTAGTGAATGACCCTTGAAAACCCACAGAGAACTTGTCGTCAACTTGTAAAAGAGACCCTGCTGTCTGTGGGAATTGAACACAATCATGTCACAAGAACCCGGCTCGGAGTTATCGCCACATCCCCCACCTTGTTCCAAGAAATTTCCACATGATTGAGCCATTAAAGGAGTTCCTGGGAGGCCAGCGTTTCAGGCCTGACTAGATAACTGTCCAAGCACCAGTGAAACGCTGGAATAAGTGCATTAGTGGAGCCATTCTAACTGAAGTGTGTGTGTGTGTGTGTGTGTGTGTGTGTGTGTGTGTGTGTGTGTGTGTGTGTGTGTGTGTGTGTAATAGCTGTGGGTTGGCATTACGTTTTGGCACTGTCATCGCAAATTTAATACACAGTCCCAAAAATCGAGGCCAATAAGGCGGGGAGAGGTAGAGTGTGTGTATGTGTGTATGTGTGTATGTGTGTGTGTGTGTGTGTGTGTGTGTGTGTGTGTGTGTGTGTGTGTGTGTGTGTTTGCATGTGTAACACAATACCACAACACAAAGAACTCAATATATGTGTATAGAACTTTCAAACTTTTTTGGTCTCCTGACGCTCTGTGGAATCTTCTGGAAATCTGCGCACTATGAAAGAGAACGCTAATAATCAGTACACTATTTATCACTACGCTATTAATGAGTACGCTAATAGTCGGACTGCTATTAATTGGTACGCTAATAGTAATTGACCTAATAGTCAGATACACATTCAGTCACATTGATTTTATTTTATTTTATTTACTTTAATTAAGTTGTTTTGTCCTTTGATTTTCTTCTTAATTTAGGTATGACCCATTACTATTGCATTTAAAAAAACTTTGCTTTATTGCAACTTTTCCTCACAGTTTTTACTTTTTTCTTACAATTCTCACCTTTTTCATCAATTTACTTTCCACACTTTTTACCTTACAGTGACGATTTTACTTTGTGCTATTTAACCTGTGCAATCATGATTTTATTGTTCGTAATTCTGACTTTTTTTCTTACAATTATGACTTGATTTTTCCACATTTTAATTAATATTTATAATTTTGAATGTATTTTTTAGCGGGGGATTATATCGAGAAATAAAGGGAGATTTTTTCTCTCAGAATCGTTCACTGTTATTCTCCAAAGTCCCACATTGACTTGAACACCCATTATATAATACAACAGTGAGAGAAGACAAACCATAAGGGGACGCGGAGACACAACTATCCAGACTCAGACAACAAACACATTCCTGATAAACAAAAACGCGTCAATAACTAAAGACGTAACACGTTTTCAGCGTCAGTGTTTATACTGTTCTTGCTGAACGTACAGCACTCTATCGACAGAAAAGTTCACCCTCTGTGGCAATATGCATCAAAAACTGCATCATATCTTACACGTGTCCAGATCTAATGAAAACGTTAATATTAGGTCTCAATACTAACCAATAAAAAGTTAAAAAGTGGTCACATGACCCACTGGTGGCCATCTTGCTTTTTCTTATGCCACATGTGCACATATTGTTCTTTTTTTTTTTTTTTTGTTATGACCTTAACAAGTGTTTATTATCATTATTATTATTACCATCTAAAAACAAAGTACTATTAAGAACAGAATTTGACCCAATTTTATCGGTAATTCAAGAAGTATGTTGTCGAACTTGAGGAACACGAGATGGTAAAATATGTTTGAGAGGAAGTGAGTGCTTTGTGGCAACAAAATACCGTAACGGAATCATGAAAGCATAATATTATTATAATTCACATTATTATACATGTATCAGGTTCTGTTAAATATGATAAACATGTCCAGTCGATCTGTTTTAAAGATATCTCAGACTGCAAGTTTGAAACCGTAGCCGGACGTCTAGCGAGTAGAGCAGCCGCGCTTATTTACACATCAGCCACCGCGACACTAGCCGATCATAGGTGTCCTGTAGCGGTGTGTGTTGCGTCACGTGTCTCCGCCTTCGCCCTTGCTCTCGCCGGCTTGTAGCTCGTGCAGTTTTGGAGAGAGATATCGAATAGTCTTTGCTTTTATTATGAACGTAGATTAGATTTTTTTTACATTACATTACCAAGGAAAGTTACTGAAATGTTTTAATATTAATAATATCTAATATATAATTCTCTTTAATTTCTATATTTTATAATATTAAAGAATCAAAAGAAAATATTGGAAATGTGTGAGAAAAGATGTATGCATCAAAATGATCAGCTTGTCCCTATAGTATGATGTTGCCTTGAGACAAAATTACTAAGAAAAAAAAAGTATATTGATTTTTGTGAAAAAAATGTTTCATTTTAATCACCAAATGGTTAAACAATCTAAAATTGTTTAAGTCCGTAAAAACTCACAGAATTCCCAAAGCTGTTTCCGTTTCAAATCACTCGAACGCTTTCTGCAGTGTCGCTCGGGCTCAGGTTACACCCAATTTAAACTAGACGTCCAGGTTTAAACTAAAAACCTAAACAGACTCAGATGTTTGGACGTAAACCCCATGTGCCAGACTGAAATAAAGCTCCTGCTGTATGGAGTTTTGGCGAAGCGTCCCGTATCACAGCGATCCACCTCGGAATTTTTTTTTTTTTTTTTTTTTGAAGAAAGCTCCTTTCCCTAAAGCAAACATTCCCAGCTAGGCTTAATCGATACCATGAAGCCACAATACCTCGAAGGCTTTAACCTTGCGTGTTCATGTTTCAGCGTTAAGTGCAGCGAGATAGCGCGAGGCTCGTTTTCCCGCCGAATATATCACCTGGCTGGAAAAGAAACACGGCCCGGAGAAGGTCAAACGTGTTTTGAATAAATGTTATCCGCTATAGCTATTATCCGCTAGTGCACGTGCGCCAGGGTAAAAGCACCCCGAGCTGCTTTAGGCCGCGGAAAAAAAACAACATTTTAATTCGAGCCATTGTACCGAGTTGAATTACTGATTTCGCATGGCCTGTGAGCAAACAAAAGCCAGAGTGTTTGGGAGAGAAGAGGGAAATAAATATATCGATTTGTCATCCAAAAGCACTCGCGAATCTGTATGAGAAGAGTTTCTCTCAGGAACAAAGCCGGGCGACAAGCCGGGGAGAGGAGAAGACAGGAGAAGAGTGGACATTTCAGTCTCCTTGTTCAAAAAGACACGAGAGAGGACAATGAGACGCGGTTGTGTTTGATAATGTTAGAGGACGCAGAGAGAGAGAAACGGATAAGGAGTTGTTTTAGGTGATTTGCATGTCAGGGAGATGTGTTTACATCTGCGCAGTGACGCTCACAGCAGAGAGTTTTATTGTGGAAGAACAAATCACGGCGGCTAAACGCTAAAGAGGAGCGTCGGAGTCAGGAGGAGCGCAGCGAGCTCCCGAGAGCCTTTCTGATGGAGAGGAAGTTCATCGCTCTGTGTTCAGTGTCGAGTCAGGAAACATCTCGAGCTTTCTCTGGAGGGTCTGGAAACCTGCGTGGACTTTACGCTTCTGAGACGGTGAGCTGATACGGCGTGCGTGTTGCACCTCCATCCAACTGCGATCATGATTGAACAGTTAAAACGATTATACGTTTCCTAATGTGATCTGAACATCAATGGTGAAAAATTATATCGCTTTATTTATTTATTGATTGATTGATTTGACATGAACTGGATGCAGCTCATTTGATGGTAAAACTGTTGCCTAAATTTACTGAAAAATGTCACGCTGTACCACTCGACGATTGGTATAAATTAATATCATCTTAAAATGCTGTCAAAATTCTAAGAATAATAAAATAACAAAGCTAGAAATAACATCAGAATGACAAAGTCACAATAGCACAAATATTACGAGAAATTATAAGAAATTGAGTAAGAATTGTAAAAAGCGAAATAATCCTGAGAAAATGTCAGAAGTCCAAGGAAGAAAAAAGATCAAATTGCGAGAAACAAAAGTAATAGCGAGAAATTAAGTCAGAAGTGCAAGGGGGGGAAAGTAAAATTGTGAGAAAATAGTCAGAATTCCAGGAAATAAAATTATCATGTTTAATCTAAAATTAAATTGAAAATAGAATTCAGAGAAATTGAGTCTGAATTTTAAGAAATAAAAAACAAAAACAAAAATGAAAGTCAGATTTGTGAAAAAGTAAAGCAGTAATGGTGAAATGTGTTAAGCGGTTAAACTCCCCCAGGGGTGAGAGTGATAGTGACGGGGAGTCAAAACACTCGACCGATTTATTGCGTCTGCAGTGCGTCACATGACCACCTCAGGACAATCGGAACAGACCTGACACTGCTGTGAAGACGGAGGCTGGTGAAAACACTGTTAGACAGTCACCATCACCATTATAATCACCATCAGCATCAGGCCAGGATGGACATGTGACATTATTTCCTGGCAGTTTGACTATATCTCATGAGTTTGAGTTCATTCAAAATCTGGAATTTTCCAACATAACTTTGACCTTTTCTTTTTTTTAATAAGAAGATACTGAAGGCTGAAGTGTGTCCAAGTAGCGTGTGTGTGTGTGTGTGTGTGTGTGTGTGTGTGTGTGTGTGCATAGATAGATAGATAGATAGATACTTTATTGATCCTATATTGATCCTATATATATATATATATATATATATATATATATATATATATATATATAATTTTTTTTTTTTTTTTAAGAAAGGTGAATAACTAACTGCTGATGGTGAAACTATATGCTCTCACCAGCAGAGGTCGCTGGT
>JAAGKR010009948.1:0-24561 GCA_011419295.1 Clarias macrocephalus
CCAAAGCAAGCTTAAAAGCAGTGGCGATGAAGCTGTGTGAATTGTGTGTGTATCCTGGTACCTAGATAAATGTTCATTGGACTTATGAACAAATTGGACTTACGAACGAGCTCTCGGAACGGAACTTTGGTCTTACTGTATACCATAAAACAGGTACCATTAGAAAACCATGGTAAGATTTACAGTAGCTTTGTGTAGCAACAAGAAGTGTAAAATACTGTATACTGTCGCTAACTCCTGCTTTACACATTGCATACAGTTCTGCATATCAAAGGACATACTGTCTTTAAAGTACATCAGGGAAAATGCTTGTTTTTTCTCTATTCAAGATTGCAATGCAGTTAATCCTTAATTGTACAACTTGTAGTTTGTCTGCATACACATCTGATATTTTTTTATCAGATTAAAAGAAACACATTTACTAAATACAATTTCATGGCTTTTTACTGTATGTCGAGTCCGTAACGTTTTTGAATTCAAATCTTTCAACGATCTTAACTGTCATTCAGATGAAACTTGGCCGATTTAGATTTCACATGAAAAGACATAAACCTGAAAAAGGTTATTATTCTAAAATAGTACATTTTTATGATATTGCAACATGAATTTGACATGGTTACGGACACTACGGGGGGGGGGGTATCATTAATTTTGACTAATTAGAATTTTAAAAGATTATACTTAGACAGTGAGACAGTATAACACTGAAAAATTGCCATTTTTAGTCAGCATATAAAATTATATCTCAAAAACGGCTGAAGTTTTTAGAGGAGCAAGAATGCTCACTTCCATGTCGCATAAACTACAGAAGTAGCTTCTTTGGTGCACATTTTACACATTTTCTGTATTGTATGTATAAAATCATCACCAATACTGTATTTTGGCTGAATATACTGTATTTTGCAGGACAAATAGCTGAAAAAAAAAAAAAAAAACGTGACAGTCCTGGGAAAAGCAGGACATTTAGCTGGTCTGCTAGCGTAAACGTTCTATGATGTTCTGTGCGGTGCTAGGTTGTTCCAATCTGATTTGATTTTCAGTGCTAAATGAATATTTTCTTTGCTTCTGCTCCATGTCCAAGTCCAGCTCGAGGTCTATTTAGAGATAATGACTCTATATTATCTGTCATAATAATAGTAATAAAAGATAATAGCTGTAATAATAGAGCAATATGGGTTACCTTGGGCTACAAGGGTCATCGATTATCTCAGCAGGTAAGAGCATAGCAAAGGCGTGCACACACACACACACACACACACACACACACACACACGCTCACAAAGTGCTGAGGGTGTTTCCATACTGACGCTGAAGTGCTTTCGGAAGAGCCGCCGAGTCTTTTAGCTTACTTTCGATAATAACCGGAGCGAGCACCGATAGCATCTCGGCTCCTCCTCTGTTGCCTGTGAAAAAGGTTTCTGTCGAACAATTTGAACTTCCTTTCATTCTATTTCACATGAAGATGAGCGATTGTTCGTTTTGATCGCCTGCCAGGCCCGCTTATTAAATTTCCAGGTTTATAAAACAGTGCTTAGCGAACGCCTTTTTTTTCCGGCTACGACGAGACGAACGAGACGAAGCTGTGAATCAAGCCGACGTTGGGCTTTATCATTAATGCTCAGGATGATTAATGTAATACATGGATCATTTATTTCTATTATAAACACAGAAGTGGTTTAAGGATCACTCGCGGCAGCTGCTCTACATATTTTTTTTTCCTACAATGCGTGTTTTTTTTTTAAACAGTGTGAAAATTCAAACTTTCAGATCTGCACTGTCTCCCGGAGGGACATCCATTGATTTATAGGTGAAATCGGTGAATTTTTCAGCCATCTCCGATACGTGCGATCGCTAACGCTGACTAGATTGGAAGAGGTGTAGTGCCGGGTTGAAGATGCAGTCAGACCAGGGTGATGAAATCACCTGGAAATTGAGGCTTATAAACTATGTATGGAAGTGTATGTGCTTGACATATCTAATAAAGGCTTTTTCAGAACCATAGATCAACATTCACTGTATTTTGAAAGATTTCTGCATGCCCTGTTATGACAAGTGCTGTTCAAGTCAAAGCGGGACTTTTGATTGCACAGAATAACAGAGCACTTAATCATGAGAGTAAAACCTCTCTATATGATCCCCTGCTACACTAATGCACTTATCCCAGCGTTTCACTAGTGCTTGGACACCATCAGGAGAGAAAGTTTTCATATCTTCATATCTGAAACACCGACCTCCTAGGAACTCCTTGGAGTGAGGTTAGGACTGTACGGAGGATGTGGCAATAACTCCAGGTCATTGACTCCTCCAGGGTCCAGGCTTGATTCCCGCCTCGGGGTCTGTGTGCATGGAGTTTGTATGTTCTCCTCGTGCTTGCTGGGTTTCCTTCAGGTCCTCTGGCGCTTTAGATTTTTACTCGATTGGCAAGTGAAGAGACCATGCAATTCTATAAAAACATTTAAAGGAATTTCCAGGAGAGAGCCGTTTAGAGTTCTAGATTTGACAAGGTTATCGTCTAAATAAGAAATGCGAAACATAAAGAGAGTCAGATGCAGGTGAACAGCGTAGGACGCAACGGGGTGCAGAAATATAATCCCCCCCCATCGCCCACCCACATACATGTTCCGACCGTGGAGATGATCCATAAAGCTGAACACACGTCACACAAAGGAGTCAGCCGCAGGTTCAATCAATAACGTGAGCCTCTGCTGAGATGCGGGCTGCTACAGTGAGCTGGCTGTAATGAAAGAGGAAATGTGAAGGCAGTGATTGCGCGCACACGCACATACACAAGCATGACTCACTCCAAGGTGCCATGTGTATCAGCTATAATTGGGATCTTTGCGCTCCGCCAAACAGTAAACGAGACCCACCGCCACTGTATCACTATTTCCGCTTCGTACGTCACGTCAACTTCTTTGGAAAAAGTCATGAATGAGTAAGACTAGGATGGAAATGGTTTAGCGCTCATCGCTTTTCATACCACCGCGTTTGTAAGAGAGTAACAAAACTGAGCTCATTAGCGCTTCCTTGTTAGAATGATTATGCATTTTGAATGGCAAGCACCGCACACACATACCGTACAGGCACAAAACTAGAAGTACTGCAACGTCCACGTTTATTTTATAATATATAGTATATATATAGTATACAAGTGGTTGAGTAGTGAAACATCAAATAGACAAAAAAAAAATTACATCTACCAAGAAAAAGGAAGACGTTCTTCAACAGTCGTGTCTGGATTTCTAGAGAAGGTACTGCACTTGTTCTAACTAGCTCCAAACACGAGGTTGAATCCCAAATCGCTCTCTAACACCTGATCAAGGGCACTACTTGGTGTGCGAAACAAGGGATTCTACCCTATATTGCCCACTGGGTTTCCATTTTTACACTATTTGGGCTTCAACCCCAGAACCTGATAGCTAATGTACTAACGTAGAATACAGTGGAACCTCGGATTGCGAGTAACGTGGTTTACGAGTGTTCCGCAAGACGAGCAAAGATTTGTAATAAATTTTGAATCGGAAACCGAGGAAAAATCTTAGTTTGCGAGTGCCGAGTATCATGTATCACGTATGCGCCTCTTATTTTGACACCGAGCGTCACAACTGAGCCAATGATTTTTCTCTCTCTTGTGCTGCTGAATTATGGCTAATCGTCTCCCCTGCTGGGTCTTAGTGCTCGTCTCTTACTGGTATAATCAACATCTCCCTCCTATGTGTGTGCGTGTGCGTAATTTGACACTGTGCCCCACACACCGACACACACACTCTCCCTCGCCTTTACTCATGTGTGCTATGTGTGTGAGTGGCGTAATTTGACACCGACACACGCACACACACTCTCTACGGCTCACACACACGCTTTCTTTACACAGAAAACTCAGCTCTGTCGCGATTCTTTCCAAAAGTAAGGTGCTGGTTCATTTGTTATTTTTTATTTTTTAATTTACAGCAGTGATTCCGTTAGTATGCTCACGCGAGTGTCAATAGAGAGATTTCTTTTTTTCCCCAGTTAAAACTGTGTTTGCATTGTGTGTGTTAGTTGTGAAACTTAAAAAGCGAGGTGTGGGAGGGAGGAGGAGTTTTACTGTTTAAGACGGGGCGAGGGGCTAATTCCACACACACACATACAAATACACGGCGCCCGCGCGCACTTGCGGGATCTGTCGGGATTTATTTTCACTTTTAAAAAAATATTAAGTGCAGGTTAATTTTTTTTTACTCTATATATACTGTGTATTAATTATTTTTATGTATTTATTGCTTTAAGCTGAAGAACAAATAATTTGAAATTTAATTATTTCTTATGGGAAAATTCTATTTGGTTTAAGAGTGTTTTGGAATACGAGCCCACTTCCGGAATGAATTATGCTCGTAATCCAAGGTTCCACTGTAAATGAAAACATAAAGTAAATTACATACAGTAAGTTTCTCACCACCTGACCTTTTTATAACATAGTATCTGTTAAAAGTTAGAACTTTTAGAAAAAATTTGACCTAGTACTTTTACCCCTGTTAATTCCACTAACTGTGGTTAAATCATGGTCACTAGCTACACCAGTCACGTTTAGTTACAATAGTTTCCTCAGCCACAGAAGGATACTGTATGTGTTGGCAAATCAAATTGACTGGTTACATAAACAAACCTGTTGGGTCAGTTCACACCCCTGTTGGGTCAGTTCACACCCCTGTTTGTGTTATGTTCAAAAATATGACAAACACAGAGTCAGTTTCCAATTTTCTTTTTTTTTTCTCTCTTTTATTCATCTGTATTCATTCCAAACCCTTACCTTAAGCTGCATTATGCTCTTCAAACCTACTTGTTACGGTAAATGGGTTTAAAGCCTCTTGCTTTGGTGTGCACCATGCTAAGCTGAGAACAGGACCAGAGATTTGGGGCTCTTTATTTTGGCCTTTTTTTGCTTCCGTGCTGAAGGGTGTCCCTAGGGATTGCAGCAAAAGAGAGAGAGAGAAAGAGAGAGAGAGAAAGCATGAGCTGGGGAGGTCAAGAAAGGAGGAGGAGAGAGAAAAAAGGTATGTGAGGAAGACAAAGAGAAATGGAGGGCTTGGAAGCTTTTCAGTTGCGGTGTGCTCATTGTAATTCTGTGTATCGGTGCAGAAGGCTTGCAGTGGCAACGAGAAGACGTGCTTTCTGCTCAGACGACATAAACATGAACAACGCTAATGTGTGGAAGACTGCACGGTATTGCCTTTCAATGTCTATTAGTAATCCAGACACATACTCACTCTCTCTCTCTCTCTCTGTCTCATCCCTCACATTCTGTCTGTTTATCCCTGCTACATTTTCCTCCGCTGCTATCTTTCCCTCGCTGTCTTTTTCCCGTCTCACAAACGCCCACACATCCGCCAACACAGGTTCACACAGTCAATCAAAGTCCCTAGAGACTTAATAAGGATGTATTATCAAGATGGCCAACCATTTAAATGCCAGCGGATCCCATCTCTCTCTTTTTAAAATCATGATGCTCATGGATAAATACAGCATGTTCTTGGACTCACAAATCAAATACTCCCATATTGAGGCTAATGCGTTTTTCTCCAGCGCGATAAGAGTTTGATCGATCCGGAGAGAGAGAGAGAGAGAACGATGACACACCTCGACTGGACATTGTGCCCGAAAAGAGAAAACGAACAGATTTGTTCATCAATTCGCTCCACGTTAGCAAAGGACGGATGGGACGAGGGCGTATCGAAGGTCGATGTAACTGTAAGGGAGACAGTAGTAGTAGTCGTCGTAGGAACGTCTGAGATATTGTTGAGGGGAAGGAAATCCAGGAGCCTGACAGTCGAACAGCATGCAGGATGTGTTATTCTGTCAATATATTCAAGAACAATATAATGAAAACTTGTTCTGTTTTTTTATTATTTTTTTTATTATAGGATTTTATAGGAGGTTTATGCTGCTGTACCGCTCTGGTACAATGAATATGTGACAAATTAGCTAACAGAACTAATGTAGACATAATATATGTCTCACTCACAATTGTAAAAGTGGAAATCTATGTTAACGTGGGTGGTTTAACATTTGTTGCATTTTTTTTTTTTTGTTAATAATTTAGTAAATTATTTTGTGGAATATCTGATTTTTACCAATATTTAAAAAAAAAAAGATTTATTCACTCACTCATTGGCTAAACTATACCACTTATCCTACAGTATATACAGAGTCACGGCTGGGGGTATTAGAGCACAAGGCGGGGTACACCCTGGACAGGCTGCCAATCATTCATTCATTCATTCATTTATTCAATTTTATTTGTATAGCGCTTTTAACAATTCACATTGTCGCAAAGAAGCTTTACACAATCAAAAGAATTATTTAAGTTTGTATGAGAAGTGAACTCCCACAGAGACGGGAATCGAACCCGAACCATGGAGGTGCACGGCAACTGTAGCTTTCTACAAACTGCTCCGAACACCCCTTTGTGGAAGTGCATTTTCCTCCTGTAGCTAATCAGAATGGAGAGTATGGAAACAGCTGGGAACAAATGAAATAAACCATTTAATTCTGAACATTATGTGGTATTTCCAGCCTTATAATGTTTAGAATTATGACTTTTCTAAACCTGAATTTTTTAAAAAACAAAATAATAAATAAAAAGGTTTTCAGTAATATTCATCATGTGTACATTTAAGGGGTTTATTTGCCATGGGAGTATAGAAGCTAAAACACAATTAAGAGTGAGAGAAGGCCAGGTTAACCATTATAGACCTTCTTCAGTTCCATAACATATACCTGGTTTAAATTTTACTCTGCTGAACAGATTGAGGATTGAGGACACTAACATCACTTATATCTCACACTATATAAACACCGGATCTGGTGCTACTAAATGCAAATGAAATTGGCCTGAAAAAGTTCCACATTGATTCTCTGACACATTATCATGACTCCTGTAAATTACTATCCTGAAGATTTATCCTGAAAAGGCCTCCTGTAAGGCGTCCGTGCGAGCTAGCTAATCGTTTATAACTGTGTAATTACCTACGGTCATGTGTACAAGATGTTCCCCACCTTTTTAATACACATGAAATTATGCTTCAAATTTACTTCAACAATTTAACTTTAGCGATTAAGCGTTTGATGCAATGAAAGCAAATCATGCACCTATACATAATAGTCAGCAGGTGGCGATATTACTATTTATTTTATTACCAAATTCAGAAATGTAGTAAAGTAGAAAGTACAGATATTTTTTGTATGATGTATTGAAGAAAACTAAAAAAAAAAAAAAAAACATATTTTAATGTAAAGTACAAATGCATGAAATATGGACATATGTACAGAAGTAAATGTATGTCATTACCTTCCACTTCTGGTTGCCTAGCAACATGTAACCTCTCAAGCAGTGGAGCAGTGGGTGTTTGCCTTCTACTGTCAAAAATCACTATAAGAACCAGGTTTTAAAATGT
The DNA here is from genome assembly GCA_011419295.1 of Clarias macrocephalus. Lineage (NCBI taxonomy): Eukaryota > Metazoa > Chordata > Actinopteri > Siluriformes > Clariidae > Clarias > Clarias macrocephalus. Next base: position 7,434 of record JAAGKR010009948.1, read on the forward strand.
CATAAAAGATACTCCATCCCTAATGAGGCGCATGTCATGATCAAGCTCTGATCTGAGTTCGTTGAACAATTTGAGTCTAATTGGGGAAGAAGAATATTGATGAAAATGGTCTGACTGTATTTTTGGCAAATCAAAGGTTAGCATTAATTTACTATATTTAATATGTAATAATTTCTATAGGATCAACTTTGATATACCCTGCTTGGCCACACACACACACACACACACACAAAAAGAAAAATCCCAGACTATTTGATTACAGTACACAATGTGGTGACCAATCCATGTATTCATGATTCCTCAAGCTCCTAGAACTTCACGAGTTTTACTTACAAGTGGGTTTCTTGGCCACATAGCTGTTTACTCCCTCTCCCACGTGTTCTTCTTGCATTTTGTGTGTGTGTGTGTGTGTGTGTGTGTGTGTGTGTGTGTGTGTGTGTGTGTGTGTGTGTGTGTGTGTGTGTGGAAATGCTCTCATTAAACATACCTGTTTTTTTTCCCCCTCTGCCGAATTATTATGAACTTCACCAAACGTTTAAGTGTCCTAGAAAGATTATATTGTTGCACCAGTGAAAGCATCAAGCTACTGTATCACTGACTGGTATGGAAGCTAATTATGTTAATAATATCATATTTAATAATAATTAAAGCTGATCTGCTTATGTTCAGCCTTAACCTTTTAACTAATTCTACAAACTCTTTTCCCAGCAATGATGTGTACTTAAGACAGACAGACAGACAGACAGACAGACAGACTATCCATCCATCCATCTGGCTTTTAATAATAATAATAATAATAATAATAATAATAATAATAATAATAATGCATTGTTCTGCAATCTTAATTCTCATCGGTGACGTCATGCTATAATGAGTACATAAAATGTATAAACAACAGGCTGCACTTTATGTGTATTATGTTAATTATTCATAAGTAACCAATTAGAAACTGGAAATTATTTCAGCGAGGTTTAAGCCACCCCATTACCCTTCATCACTTGCTGATTTCCAACTTGTCAAAGGAATTCAAGTTTTCTGCTTGTTTTCATCCATTTCATGTGTGTTTTGATTACGACAGGTGATTTCTATTGAAAAATGAATAGTGTGCATGTAGAGTACAGTCAATGCACTCAAGGGTGCTTAAACAATAGTCGAGAGTAAAGGAGTAGTTAGTTCTTGTAAGAGACAAGCAAAAAACAGGCCTTGGAAATGTTGTGAAACAGTGTAATATAAAGATTGATGGTTGAGCCGAGACACACTGTTAAGAAACACAGCTGGGTGGACATGTGTGTCTATCTTGGCTAACCTGAGTTCCAGTAACTGCCCCCCCCCCCCAACCCCCACCCCCCCCTCCCCTTCCAAACCAACCACCTGAGTTTCTTCACAACCGAAGGCTGTCAGCTGTCACTGTGACCAGTGGTGCGAATCTGTTCCTTCCACACTGCTTCTGGAGGTTGAATATAATCAAATTAGTTTCATTCCTTTTCTGTCATCTTTGAACCACCTTCTCTTTTTTTTTTTTTTTTTTTGGTTCTTTTTCTTCTTTTACTATGTGCACCCCATCGCTTAAGACATAATTGAAGCCTCCGTTCCCGGTCGGAAGCCTCGACAGCAGCGCTGTCGGGATCTCGGCGAAAGTGTGAGTCTCCTGCTGTTCAAGTCGAAGTAATAGCAGAGTCTCTCTCTCTTCCTTTCTCTGCAGTGTTACACACCTGTCATCTGGACTGTAGCTGAAACTCCCCTCCCCAAGTTTAATGGTGTCATTCTCTTGAAGTGGCCCTGGACACCACTGCTGTCTCCCGAGTCTCGACTTTAGAGCAACACTGTCACATTTACAGACATGGTGAAATTGAAAACCATACTGTATTCAGTTTCTGAATACAAATACAACAGCATACTTCACTCCGCTGCTGCTCGCTGTGCTTTCTTGCTGGTGGATTGCAACATTTTCCCAAACACACCCAAAAGCTGACTTTTAGGCATTGATCTTCACGCTCATTTGTTCAACTGGGTTCTTGCAAACTTAACCAAAGTCAAGAAATCAAACAAGAAAATCACCAACAAAACCAAGCGAAATGGTCGTGCTTTAAGTGTTACATCAGGAAACCTTTCTTCTTTTGATACAAGGACGTGTTAGCTATTGCTGCAGCACCTTTACACTACTGTATACGCAATTGATTGGTCAGAAACTTCATTAGCTCACTCACACACTCATAGTCTATACTGCTTTATCCTGTATCCATGGTCATGGTTGGGGGGGGGGGGGGGGGGGGATGGTTGGGGTGGCACGAGGCGGGGTACACCCTGGACAATCCATCACAAGACACACACATTATGGACAATTTGAGAATGTTTCTATTAATTACAGACACAAATTTTCTTCAAAAATGCAAACAATGGATTTATCTCATTTTGCTATCAAACTGTTCATATGTACATCAATGACGTGCTGCGGCTTATAACTGATGGATTATAACTCGACCAATATCGTCTTGCAAAGTACAGCTAGTCTTCCACAACATGCCAATCAAGTAAGTGAAACTGGTGTCAAGTTTGTCATTTCTTGTCTGTCAACCCCAGCTTTAAAGAAAACATAGAAAAGAAATCACTCATTAACTAATCTGCCTGAAAGCCTGCATTGACAGTCAGACAATTGCACCAGATCCTCCCTCTGAAAGCAGGTCATAATATGGCTGACAGAATAAACGTGCTCCAGCCATCAGCCTTCAGCATCAGGAGACGACGAGTCACGTCGCATTCTGCGCCCTCCCATGTCAGAACCCCCAGCTAATGAAGAAGTGTAGAGGAAGATCGTTCATTAACGTGAATAGATTACAGCCCTCTCTTGCTTCAGAACCCTTTCTCGCATTTCCAAAAAAACCCCAATCGTAAAATAATAAAAAGACAGAAGCACCTTTTTCTCTGATATGGTTGAAAAAAAAAAAATCCTGGAAATCTCATCTCTACGTGGTATTACACTGCCACCATAGCCAGTGACATTTGATGATATTAGATCATGTAGAAGCTCTGCAGTGTAACACTGGAGCATGCTAGTAAGAGTTATTACCAAAATATGCACCCAAGGCATGGCATTTTCTCCAATATAAATGGAAAAATCTGAAATAATTCATGCAGATGTTTTGAGCGCTCTGATTTTATTATCTGACATTCTCATACGGGAGGGCTTTCTCACTCAACATCTATACTGCTTTATCCTATCCCAGGAGACACACTGCATAAGGCAGGGTACACCCTGGACAGACTGCCAATCCATCGACGCATGTGTTTGTATTGTGGGAGGAAACCGGAGTACCTGGAGGAAAACCCACCAAGCACAGGGAGAACATGCAAACTCCATACACACACAGAGCCTGAGGCGGTAATCGAACCCTCAACCTTGGAGGTAATGAAGATTTGGCTGTTTCATTTTATTTCTCGCGTATTTCATTTATAAATTCTTCATTGTCCATTGTGTACAGTTATGTATACGCGTGCGATAAATGCCAATATTCTTGTGCATCCTTACCTCCAGAATTCTTACACCTTGTTCTACACACACTTTGATAAATGGGTCTGGGATTTGCATGCTAGCTGAGTGTTCTTCTGTACTCCATCTCTCCCCTGCTGTTCCTGCACCTGAGTCTGCACAGCCTCGGCACAAAACAAACGTTCACCGCCATTTCCTGCCCAATGGGCCATAAACTCACTAGGACTTCACCAGAACCAGACGATTACAATACTCCATGCCCAGTTCTCTGTGTCGCTTGGATGCCTAGTTTTTCACGAGTCTGCTGTGTTGTTTCTCACTTGTTCTGGCTTCTATTAGTGGCTTCGGATTTATCGCTGCTTCCGAGGAGAATGCTTCCCGACATCGAGAGCTAAAACAAAACAAAACAGGAACATCGTCTAAATCCACGAAAATGTCTCAGGTTCACGGAAGGAGCTACACAGACTTTCAAGCGCTACATTATATGCATAAGCTGCATTACAGGCGTATATGTCAGGAAAGCTTTCTTGAAGAAACGTTGAGAAGAAGAAACACAGCACCTGGTTAGGTTACTGCAGGTTACAGATACTACAGCTTAATTGTGTACGTTAACGCATGTTATGGACAATCACAGCTGAAACTACAGAAGCCCGCCGACCATCCCGACGACAACTTTCGGTATATATTGGCTCTGCTGTACTATTTTTCAATTAGCCAGGTCTACTGTAATAATTCAAATAACCCCTTGTCTAGGTGCCCAGATTAAGTCGTTGTCAGGTGCGGGGCCTGCTGTCTAGATGATCCAGTGGTATAGAGGACAGATGACCTGCTATCTAATCAGTAACATAGAACTGTCAGAGGACATGCTCCGTTGCCGAAATCAAATGACATGGTGTTGTTATCAGGGGTTATCACCAGCTGTCCGGATCAAATGGCACTGTTGTCAGGGACGTGGCCTGTCGTCTAGGTGATCCTTTGCTGTTGATGGCATGGGGTCGGAGACTCCTGTCTAGATGATTCATCCCTTTATGCATTCAACATTCTAGTGGCATTGTTGACTCGTGGTTTAGCATGAGGTCCTCAGATGCCATTATTATGGTAAAACAACCTTGTTGTTGGCATTTTTGTCACTTCGCATATACTTCTCATTGCTAGGCCTTGATCAATTTCCAGTGGTCTCTTATATGGACCAGTGACATTTTATTTGTTCGATCTTATCGCAAGGTGCCTTGGTGTCCACGGAACCATAAATGCTGGAAAGGTATGAAATGTCCTGATGGCTTATTAACATGGGCTTCCAGTGCTAAATAAAATCATTTACCAAATAAAATAATTTACACTTAGTGGCCGGGCACATGGATAACTTCAATTGTCTAAATATTTATACTGAAATTAATATAAAGTTTTTATAGGTATAGATGTGGGCGGCACAGTGGTTTAGCGGGTAGCACTGTCGCCTGGCACCCCCACGGTGTGGGTTTGATTCCTGTCTCTGGGTCTGTGTGCATGGACGTTGCATGTTCTCCCAGTGCTTGGTGGGTTTCCTCCTCTGGTTTCCTCCCATAGTCCATTAGTCCATTAGGCTAATCGATGTTCCCAAATTGCTAATAGTGTGTAAATGAGCGTTTGAGCGTGTGTGTCTGTGTTGCCCTGCACCCATCCGGGGTGTCCCCAAAGCTCCAGGCTGAGAGGTTTGATTCCCAGTTAATGCTCTAAACCCACTCACTGGATGCAGGGCATCCTTAGTGCTGGTCTCAAGCCTGGATAAAAATGGAAGGGTTGCATGAGGAAGGGCGTGTGGTGTAAAAAGTGCCAAGTTAAAGAACGAAATGAAAATGAAATCCTGGTGGAATAGACGATGATGAAGTGACAGGGTCTCCTGGGATGAGGCGAATGTTCCGGTCAATGAGACCTGTTGCAGGTGTAATGGAGTGTGTGCATAAACTTATAGCTGAACACATCCAGCAAACATTATGCCCCATTTACAGGGTGGCATAGTGTTTAGCACCGTGGCCTCGCACCTCCAGGGTCCCGGCTTGGATTCCTGCCTCAGTTCTCTTTGTGCTTGATGCCGTTCCTCCTGGGACTCCGGTTTCCTCTCCCAGTCCAAAGACATGTACTATAGATTGACCCAAATTGCCCGTCCTGTGATGGATTGGAACCCCGGCAAGGGTCTACCCTGCCTCATGCACTAAGTCTCCTGGGACAGGCTCCACCTACCCCCCCCACACACACACACACAACCCTGTACATGGGATAAGCGGTATAGAAGACGAATAAATGAATGTGTTGTGTGTGAGTTCAATCTAATTTCAAGTTATGATGAATAAAAAAAATGAATTGCTGGATATTTCTGCGAAATCTGGTGAATGTGTTATAATGTAAAAATAAATACTAGGAAATTCATCTGTTCATGTTTCCTATATATTCGAAACAGTGCATCCTAGAATTATGAAAAAAAAATACAGTATATTATATAAGGTAACATTATTTGTCCTTTTTTACTAATAATGTCCATATTAAAGAGTTGTTTTCCTTTAGCTTCCCTTTTGCGTGCTCATCTCTGTACTTTATCACAAAATCAAGGTCAAATCCCAAAAGTCAAGTGGAGCTCGTGCGACTCAAGCATCTGCGTGTCCTGCTGAATTCATTTCAATCTAAATGCAAATTTGAAATCTTTTGAAATATATATTTTTCTTGAGCGTATAAAACAAAGAAAGTGTCAGTGTCCGTTATTTTGGTGCGCGCCCAAATTATTTTCCCGCCTCGGGAATGATCCGTCGTTCTTTCTTCTTGAGGGAACGTGTGTCAATACCTCCGACATCAAAAGAATCAATTTTCATCTTTCAAAAGAACTGCGCTGTCTATATGCAGTTCCCTATACAGCAGGTGTCAGGCCTCATTGTTGTTAAGTTTTCTTCTGGATTAAAATAATGTCATATCCTATGATCTTATTGAATCCCTGGCTCGGCGTTGCCTGAATATTTTAAGGTGTTTTTTTTTTTTTTCATTGCTCTTCAGGTTTAAATTGAATTCTGGAAAATGAAGACAACATTTCTGCATTATGACAGCAGATGGCTTTGGAGTATTGCTCTTGTCACAGAAGGACTCATTAATGATTTGGTGTTTTATATACATAAAAAAAATCCATATGATGCCATGCACACAGATGCATATACGGTACTAATATAGAGAAAATTGGGATGAAAAACTACAGTCTTTATTTTTTTTTCTAGTACTGTACTGTCTGTTTTATAACAAAAATGAAATATAAAAATGATAACTGACACAGGACGTTAATGCACATGTCAATAATAAAGCAATTATTGCAACAAGAGATATATACTGCTAAAAATTAAGGGAATGAAAAGTCCCAGTTTGACTCGAAAGAAAGACGTTGACTAGAAAACATACTTCAAAACTACATCAAAATTGATTAATAACGAATATGCATGAAAGCTTAACTGTAAAATGCTTATTACTTAGAAGTACATTATTAAGATTAATAAGTTTGCTATATACTGTATAGCTGTATATGTGTGTATATGTGTTTGTGTGTGTGTGTGTGTGTGTGTGTGTGTGTGTGTGTGTGTATTGGCGCAAAGCACATCCACCTTCTGGAGTATTCATTTGATTAGTTACTTCCTGTTGAGGACACCATGTAGTGAAATTGCTTCTTCTCCAGGGAGCTGTTCAATCACTGTGAACTCAGACACGCAGCCGCATCCACATCCACATCCACCACTGGAGAGGAGTGAGCCATGGACATCCTGTTTGCTTTGGAGGAGAAAGAGAAATGGTGTTGGTCAACGACAAGGGTATGATCAGTCTATTGAGTTATAGGCCATCAAATGACTTGATTAACCTGGGAAGGACAAAGTGGACATTTATTTTTTATTTATTTTTTTTTTTTTTTTGCAGGCAGATGTAAGTTCTGGATGAAGGGTGCAACCTTTCAGCTCTCGTATATTAAACACAATCTAATTTTAGGTGTCATTTACATATGAGAAAGCATGTCCTTCAGCTAAACCTCATCAATACACATTTCCGTTCATTTTATGTGTACAGTATGAAGGATCTAAGGTTAATTAGAATTCAGAAGTGTTTTTGAAGTGCCATTTTAAAAGAAGGATTGAGCTCAATTTTGGTGCATCTGTTCCCACTGTAGTCGCGGTTCCTAGTTCTAGTTCAACCAATTAAATATAAAAATGATGCAGCCTTAAGCTGTAATCCTATAGGAAATTTTACTATGGTAAACCATGGTACTGTACATACCATAATATACCATGGTATAAATGTGGTACTTCAAACGTTACCATGGTAGGCCACAGTATGACTATAGTTTATAATAGGGTAGTAATAGGGCATTAAATTGTATTTAGAAAATGTGTTTCTGATAAAAACATAATGTGTATGCATATTTACCAAAAAAAAAAAAAAATGAAGCATGGATCGGGAGATAAGAAGCATTAACTATTATCAAAACTGGTGTTATACAGGACAGTATGGTCCTACATGAAAATGAACTTTTTAGCACCAGTACCACATTTTGGCTCTCAAAGCAGGTTTTGGTTTTCTGTGCAAAACTGTAGAGGTGGACAGTTTACAAAATACTCAAAACAGCCTGGCAAATATCAAAGTACCAGTCAAACTCTTGACCTGCATCAGCATGATTTCATGCACTGCACTGCTACCACATTATGGACTGATTACATAGTTGAGCAAGTCTACAGCTGTTCCTGAAAAACCCGACGGTAAATCATACAGACTTTTACAAAGCTGTGCCAAGTATATCAATACTGTACCGAAAGACTGCTGAGGTCACATGATCAGCTGATATATGGGTACATTTTTGGGCCATTTTCAGCTCATCCTGATCAGCTCGTTTAGATATTTGTCTTGTCTTTTCCCCTCTAAAACAGGGAAGTAACGTGAACATGCATGACCTTCGTGGCATGGAAGGGAGTTCCACCCTTCGTTTTTTAAAAAAAATTTTTTACTACCTGTCTTTCAGAAAGGTTGCAAAATAAATAAAAAAACCTCCCTGAAAATAAATAAATAAATAAATAAATAAATAAATAAACAATACCATTTATGAATTTCTGTAGGCGACTTTGGACGTAGTTAATATCGCCTGACTTGGCTTCCGGGGTTTGCGAGTTAGAAGTGGGGAAAATGATGTCGTTTGCCAATAGCTGACACTGCCAATGAATTAGGTTTTACTGGCGGTGATAAAAACGACAGCAGTTTTCGAAGTGAGAAAGCGCCGCCGTTCCGTCTGCCTCAAAGCGTGCCGTCGATGACGATAATTGTTTGAACCTTAAAGCCATCTGTTTTTGTTTTGTCTTTTCCTGTGTATGTTTGTGTATATGTGTGTGTGTGTGTGTGTGTGTGTGTGTTTTGTCTATGGCTTTTTCAAAATCATTTTGAATCCAGAAGGATCCATCATACGCTTTTTGGAGAAGCTTCTACGCTGATAATTCACTCGCTTTGCCATTTGTGTCATCTGATATTTTGAGCTTGAACTCTAATCCCTAACAGCCTTTCAATATCTTTAAGCTAGTTTTTCCTCTCCCCCCCCCCCCCCTGCCATCTCCCACTCCTTCCCTCTTTAAATAACTCGCGCGATTCAGCAGATAGCAGCCGCCGAACTCAGTCGAACGACTTTCTCCTGTTTAGAGGAAGTGCAGGGGTTATCAGCAAGCCGGGCCTGGGAATATCTCCTATTTTATTCCTGTGAATTGGCTAGCCATTGGAGATCATTTTCTAGCTAATGTTGTGTTTCTTGGAGCTGATGGCTGCAAATTGCTCTGAGCCAGGGGTCGTTATCGCTTGCTCTATTTTCTCCTGGGACAAAAAGCGGATGTGTTTAGACCACCGGGGAGACGTCAACTAACTTCAGGGAGGTCGGAATTGAGTTGTGACCATTTTCGGCTGTGTCTGCTAGTTATCGGTTTATCTGTTTCTGTCCATTTGAGACACTCTCCTGAGGGACAGCTATAGAGAGAGAGAGAGAGAGAGAGAGAGAGAGAGCGCTGCTGAAATGGAGATTTTTGTAAACAGGCTGGTGTTAATGCACTCACACATTTTAGATCTTTTTTTAACCATGTAAATATATATATATATATATATATATAGTTTTTTTTTATGAAAGCAATCAACATTTCAAGAAAATGAAAATGAAATTCCGGTATATAGAAATGACTCCATAGGCAGAGGAGTAGTGGGGGACCTGGAGCCTATACCAGGAGACTTAGGGAATGAGGCGGGGTACACCCTGGACAGGTCCTGCCCTGCCAATCCATCTGCACACACTCAAATGCTCATTCACACACTACGGGCAATTTGCGAACAGCAATTAGCCTAAACGGCATGTCTTTGGACTGTGGGAGGAAACCGGAGCACCCAGAGGAAACCCCCCAAGCACGACCCCAAGGCGAGACTTGAACCTGGTCCCAGCAAGGTGACAGTGCTAATCACTTTTTTTTATTGCATTTATAGAACTTTGGACTAGAAATAAACTTAATAATCTCATATTTGTTTTGTCGTTATCTTATTTTAAGAAATTATACACAAGTCTGGCTAGATGCAATAATATTTCACTTTTTTTGGTAGAGATAAAGGGCAAAATAACAAAAGTGCAACAAAATTAGTATCACCTCATCAAATGGTGAACGGCTTAGTGGTTAGCACTGTGGCCTCGCACCTCCGGGGTCAAGGGTTCGAGTCCCTCCTCTGCAGTTTGCATGGTTTCCTCCAGGTTCTCCGGTTTTCTCCAACACATGCCGATTAGGGTAACTGCCGTTTACAAATAGTGTGCAAGTGAGCATGTGTTTATGCCCTGCAATGGATTGGCACTCAGTCCAGGGTGTACCGCACCCATTGCCTCCAAGTACCCATGAGTAGACTCCAGGCTTTCCGTGACTCGGTACAGATTGTAAAATAACAATGAAACAACAGATCATTACACTGACGTATGATTAAAATAAATTTAAGTTTTTTTATCTCATCATTTTACTCATTATGCAAACTGGAGTTGATCAGTGGAGTCTCCTTATAAGCTAACAGATACAGGACAAACTCCTATAGTTAAAAATTTTTTTTTTTACAAACTGGATTTTCATACAGCAAATACCTAATTTCTTATACAAACAGTCCTGCAAATGAGTTTATAATTAAATGTATAATGATGACTAAATGTCCGGTATACCAGGAGACTTGGGGCACACAAGGTGGGGTACACCCGGGATGGGGTGCCATTAATTACCGGGCACACACACACATACAGTACACACACTCATGGGCAATTTGAGATCACTGATTAGTCTAATCTGCATGTCTTTGAACTGTGGGAGGAAACATGAAAACTCCATGCACACAGACCCCAAGGGGGGAATCAAACCCGCACCCTGGAGGTGCAAGATGACGGTGCTTAACACTAAGCCCCCTGTGCCGCCTGAGCATAATCCCAATCAAACAAAAACTCGCTGTCTATCTTTTGGTTTCCTGCTGTCATGGGAGGTCTTTGGCACAAGTTGCTTCCTTGTGTGTTTTATTTAACTACAATCTCCTGCTCCCTTTCCTTCATACAGCGAGACGGGGTTTGATTGACAGGTGAAGGCAACACTGGGACAACACGCTCAGGCAGGACACACTCACGACCAGAGAGAGAGAGAGAGAAAGGGAGAGAGAGAGAGAGAGAAGGGGGAAGCTTCAAACGGCATCACAGTGCTGTGACAGGCCTTCTGTTTAATGTAGGAGTTAATGTATTCTGGGCATGGTCTAAATACCATGCGTGACCTGCATGCTACTTGCAAATCTGTCAGAATGAGAGAGCGAGAGAGGGGTAGAGAAAGAGAAAGAGAGAGAGAGACACCCACAGACACACAGCGGGGCCGAGTAGAGCGAGAGCAAAGACTAAGTGCTGCTGCAGGCGGAAGACCATTAAAATGATTTGCGAATGAATTACTATGTTACTTACCGTTTGTTTGTTTACTTCCAGGGTCAAAAGGTTGTGGAGTCTAATAAAGACTAAATCAGAAAATAACATACCTGCGATTTGCACCTGGAACAACTGTCTGATCTGCTGTTATTGAATATTAATCAAGACCTTTTGACCAACCGGATTTGAGGATTGATTTAAATACATTAATGCAACCTGCGTGACGGTGTAAATATCAGCCTGACCTATTTGAAGTCTGTTTTTAACATTTAATCAGCAGTATAATTACTAACAGGGCAGTGTGGTGACGTTGTCGTTAGCACTGTGGCTTAGTACCTCCAGGGTCTGGGATCGAGTCCCGTCTTGGGGTCTGTGTGCATGGTGTTTGCAGGTTCTCCCCGTGCTGTATGGGTTTCCTTCGGGTACTCCGGTTTCCTCCCAAAGACTTGCAGATTAGGCTAATCAGTGTTCCCAGATTGCATATAGTGGCCAACCACCAGTGAAGACATGGCACTTGAGTAATGAAAGTAGTCCTTGTGTTTACAATAAAGTGCTGATGGATTGGCACCCTGTCCAGCTTGTACCCTGTCTCGTGCCCAAAGTCTTCTGGGATAGGCTCGACGTACAGGATAAGTGGTATTGAAAATGAATGATTACTAGTATTAAAGGAATTGTAAAGACAAGTACTATTTTCATAACTCAAGTGCCATTTCTTCTTTCAAAATAAAAAAAAAGACAAAAAACTAATTGAAGCAGCTGGTGGTTGGTTCCTCATCAGCACTTGAACTGGATTGCCTTCAAGTATGTACGTGTGTGGTGGAACAAAAAGAAAAAAAAAAAAAGTAGACCCACGAACGCTGAAAGCATCTGGGAATTCGAGATGGTCGTGTTTAATTCACAGCAGGAGTCTGATCCTAATTGGGTGTCGCTTTGAAGATGGGGAGGTGTAATTGTTTGGTTTGTGCGGCGAGTGGAAGCCTGAACAGCAAAAGCTACAAGAGACGACACGAGGACATTGAGGTCATGCTGGATAATGTAATTTCATGGACGATTGCTATTCTGAGCAGCTTTATTTATTCTTAGTGGTGTGCCATGTTTCCCAGGAGGCCAAACTCATCCCTCTGTCCATTCAACCAGTTCATTTAAAAAGAGATTTGTTATACTTTTCTCAGGTCCAAGAATACGGATTGTGTGCGCTCTGCTATGTTTCCATCTGCTAATTTCATTTTTCTTAGCCAACTTGATGTTTTGCGACAGAAGGAAGAATGGAAAAATAATCATTTGTGCTATCATTTTGGTTCACTGGATTGAAACTATGGATTTGCACACAGACTTCTGTATGGCTGCTTTGTGAAGATTTCCATTTCAAAGGAGGTCTAGTCCTTCCAGGACCGTCAGGACTTAATGCCAGAATAGCATTGACCCTGACCACCCACCCTTCATTATACAACATGTGAACCCACAAGATGACTCCAGATCACCATTTCCGGGTGACCTGATCACCAGAACCTTGGCTGAGGTCCATTTATGTTCCTATCCTCAACTTTGGCCACAAGGAAGAGAAAGTCCAGATGGGGGAAATAAGGTTACTCTGCATACATCCATGGTGTAAATATTTCAAACTTGAAGTCCAACTACAAGTTCCCTGAATATAGAGGGATCAGCTGACATGGTCAGGATGTGGAAGAACTGTATCAGGAACATGTCATTGGATGAAGATCCTACAAGAGACTCAGAACGTGCTGCAGAGATTATATCACAGCTTATCTTTTGAAATAAATAACAAAATCAACCGTTTCAAAGTTAAACTAGGGAAAGGTAGTCTGGATCTCAATTACTTTCCCACAGACTGCCTTTGGATATCATATACTTACCGGGCTGCAATTTTCAGAATAAGAGTTTCTGAAGCACTCTTATATTTCAGTATTTTTCCCTCTGAAGAACCTTCAAAGGTTCCCTGCTACAAGGGAAAGAAAGTTTCCCTTTCACATACAGTACGCTTCCACTCAGAACCTGTAACCGACATCCCTCGTCGTGCTTCTCATTCCTTATGTGCCGATACTTCCTATAGCCCATGTGTCCAGAGAGATATCCATGCAACTTTCTTACCCTTTGTTCTCCACGGAACCCTTTCGTTTCCCTGGAATGAAACCTGGAACATGTTAATGATTTTTTTTTGTTCTTTGATGTAACAGCTGTACATGACACAAGGCATTTGGATTAGAAACTCTGCCCATGCTGTAATAAAGAAGATAACATTCGACACACATCGTGTGTGTGTGTGTGTGTGTGTGTGTGTGTGTGTGTGTGGTGTGTGTGTTTGAATGTGGCCCTCTTGACGTCAATATGTGTATTCTCCTGATGTCGGTATGTGTGTTAAATCACAGAGGACGTATCCAAAGACCACTTAAAGGACATCACTACTGTACCTCTACCAGCCAAACCTTTGGACACATCTTTCAATTCCATGGTCTTTCTTCATAAAAAAAAAAAAAGTAGTCATTTCCTTTGAAGAGCTGATATTGACATGTGTCCACTACTTATGCTCCATACATATTTGTTCTGTTCATACTGTATCATACAGATGTTCACTGTATGTAAATATGTAGATTGTGCTTATTTGACCATGTTATGTTTTTGACATGTCCTATCTGCAGCACAGTGTTTTCACAGTTATACTGTATAGTACTATATTATATACCATATCCATAGCTGCCCCTGCTGTACACATAGACTCATACACTTCAGCACATGTGTTATTTATTGTAAAAATAGGTCACTTAGGCACTTCTGGTTAGATGCTTCCCATGATTTCTTAGGTTAATTATATGCACTTTCCACAATGACAATAAAGTTGAATCTAATCTAATCTAATTTAATCTAATCTAATTTAATCTAATCTAATCTAATCTAAAAACCCCATAATGGTTCTAATTATGGGGCTGGTAACTCTAAATAAACGTCTCCTCTGCAGCAATAGTTTTGGTCTTTCTTTCCTAGGCCTTCATAAGAGCCAGTTTCATCATGGTGCTTGATGGGTTTTTCAACTGCACTTAACAATAATGTTCTTGCAAGAACTATACCAGAACTGGTTTACACTCATGTATTAAAATAACAACAGACTGTGGTTGTTGTTGTAACTTAATTAACCAATGGCAAATGTGTTATTTCATATAAAAAGTACCAGCCAAAAGTCAAAACTTTTGACTGGTTCTTTATATGACTGTGGAAATCTTGGGGAGTGGTAAGGCAGCTGCCAGGGTCAAGGTTCTACAGTACACCCATGACCGGAAATGTGGGAGTTTAAGTTCCCCACTGTTACAGGACCTAAGCATGGACTTGAGCACACACCCTCTGGATAGAGATAAGCATTGGCTGAGCGTCCCACCCATCCTTCTGCCACTGTGACCCCTCCAGGAAAATGATAAATGAAGATGAACTCTTGTTCGACCTCTCCTTTATTTGAATCTTAATGAGTCCTAATTTCAGTAACTAAGTTACCTGTACAGTATTATCAACTCCAGGTGGATTATCAGACAATTTGTATCTGCACATTATGTGCACCACAGAACTACAGTATTAAACTAAATGTCATTTCTGACTTGTTCGACTGCTTCCGAGCTCTATTGTGTGTTGAGCATATCGATCTCCACTCTCTATCCTGTACAAAAAAAAAAAAAAAAAGCAACTAAGCCGCTTGATATGAGATCTGGCCTGTGGTTTTATAAGAGCTGCACTGCAGTAAATTCACCTGAATGAGATGGTAATTCCGACTTACTGCAAAGTTTATACAGCAATTCATTGACTTTATGGGGCTTGAGGTAGATATATTCCATATGAGTTTCATATTAATACTAAAGGGCAGCTTTCCGGAGACTCACATACAGCTCACAGATCTAATCTTTCCTTTCTCTCCAAGTGCTGTGGTGATCCTCAAGCCTCCTTCGTAAAAGCTTGTCTCATCTCTGCACTCTAAAAGAGCTGAAAGAGTCTGTGCTTCAGGCACCCCCATGGTGTAAGGCCTTAAGGAGATATGTTTGTTTAAAGTCACTAAAAAGTGCCAATTAGAAGTGGTTATTCGCCTTTTTTTGCCATTCTCGATTGAGTCAAAAACTACGTTCCTGAAATCAGATTTGTATCATGAGCCTTGGGGTATTGATGGAAGCTAACCAGGGAGGGGTAGCCTCAATTCATATAACGCATATCAGATACGCTCAATTATATCATTGATTATTCGGCCCAATGTGTTACCAAGTTTTGTCTGAAGCAATTAAAAAAATGAATGAATGCTCTGGCAAGTCTGAAGATGGGAAAACTTGTGGCTTTGCTGTTAAGTACATTGTTGGCTAAGTTTCTTACCTCCCATTTGAAAGGCCTGGGTTTGATTCCCAACCAATGCCCAAACCCCAGCAATGCCAGTCCCGAGCTCGGATAAAATGCGAGAATTGTGTCAGGAAGGGCCCCAGAATAAACCCTGTGCCAAGTTGTGTGCAGATCGGATGGTCTGCTGTTGCGACCCCTCGACTGGAGCAGCCGAAAGACCGACAACAACTTGTGGCTTTGCTGTTGCAGGAAAGTAATCAAAGTGTGAGAAATAGAGATACTGTTACCATTCCAAAGTATTTCCGTACAACAGTTCTCCCTAAAGTATTTTATTCTTTAATAACTCCTGAGTTTGCCACAGTTTGTCAGTTTATTGTCTAGCAAACAAGATACATCCTGTTATCATTTACATCATACAAGCTATTGGGAGTTTCCTCACCAGCCTCTCAAAGCAGCAACTCCTTTGTCCTGAAGACATGAAGACAAATCTACCTTTGACTGTTAAAGCACACCAACACTGTGAAACCCTGTCAAAAGAAACTGACAAGAAACATGGTATAAAATCTGAAACATTGAAGGCTTTTTCCCCCTATATCAAACCTTGAAATGTTTGCTACAAATTCTGTTGTTTTAATGCACCTGGTTCATATATTGTAACTGACCAACTAACAGTCCTGAAATGTGGGTGTCCTAAGACAGAAAAAAAAAAAAACGCAAAACAAAATACCACTGTTAGGGGCTAGCTCCTGGGTTAAGGCTTTGAGTTATTAATCAGAAGGTTAACGATTCAAGCTCCACCAAGCTGCCACTGTTGAGCCCTTGAACAAGGCCCTTAACCCTGTAGAGGTACAGCATCATGGCTGACCTTGTACTCTGACCCCAGCTTCCTACAGTAAGCTGGCATATATAAAGAAAATAATTTCACTGCGCAGTAACGTACACTCACCTAAAGAATTATTAGGAACACTATACTAATACGGTGTTTGACCCCCTTTCGCCTTCAGAACTGCCTTAATTCTACATGGCATTGATTCAACAAGGTGCTGAATGCGTTCTTTAGAAACGTTGGCCCATACTGATAGGAGAGCATCTTGCAGTTGATGGAGATTTGTGGGATGCACATCCAGGACACGAAGCTCCCGTTCCACCACATCCCAAAGATGCTCTATTGGGTTGAGATCTGGTGACTGTGGGGGCCATTTTAGTACAGTGAACTCATTGTCATGTTCAAGAAACCAATTTGAAATGATTCGAGGTGTTTTGTGACATGGTGCATTATCCTGCTGGAAGTAGCCATCAGAGGATGGGGACATGGTGGTCATAAAGGGATGGACATGGTCAGAAACAATACTCAGGTAGGCCGTGGCATTTAAACG
>JAAGKR010009949.1:2375-24071 GCA_011419295.1 Clarias macrocephalus
TGCCAATATGTTTCTTATCTTAGCAATATTTCTAAGGTGAAAGAATGCTATCCTGGTAATATTATCTACATGTGCTTCAAACGAAAGGCTAGAATCCATAATCACACCAAGGTCTTTTACTGTTGCACTTGATGGAACAGAAAGGCCATCTAAAGTTACAGTGTGATCAGAAAGCTTACTTCTAGCTACTTGTGGTCCTATGACCAGAACGTCTGTCTTATCAGGATTAAGCAGAAGAAAATTAATTAACATCCAATCTTTTATGTCCTGCACACACTGCTCAATTTTAGCAAACTGGTTTTTCTCATCTGGTTATGCTGAGACATATAATTGTGTGTCATCAGCATAACAATGAAAACTAATACCATGTTTACGAATTATGTTGCCCAGAGAAAGCATGTAAAGGGAAAAAAGCAGTGGGCCTAAAACTGAGCCCTGTGGAACACCAACACACAGACTCACACACCACACACACACAAACGCTCACAAACACATTTACCCATCAGACACAGACTCACACATTCACTTGTGACACACACACACACACACACACACACACACACACACACACACACACACACACACACCTCTCTCCCTCACTCTCACTCACACACAAACACACACAGAACTCACTAATGTTAATAGACACAGACTCACACACCATACATTTACTCGTCACATACAGACTGACACATCCACACATCACACACCTCTCTCCCCCACTCTCACACACACTAACCCTCACACACTAACGCGCTCACACACACACACATGCACACATACATACACACATATTACAAATCTTTACACTCATACACACAAACACCTCTCACGACGCACACACTACACCATACACACACACATTAGCCCTGTATAGTGTGTGATGTGTGCAGGTTGTGCGGTGCAACCGAGTGCCGATGGCTTTTTCGAGGTCTTAACACACTCGAATAACACAGGTTGTGCGGTGCGCCCGGGGTGGCGATGGCACACGGTGCTTGGGCCCGTCATCGTTGCTTGCAACTATATTTTATTTTTGTTTATATATATTATTTATTTATTTATTTTTATTTTGTTTATATTGTATATATGTATCTTTCTTAAAGTGTTTAATTTTTATTAGTCCCCCCATTTCCCCCAAAGGCTTCGCCTTTGCCAGGCCACAGTTGTAAATAAGAAACCTGTTTTTAATCTGTCTTGCCTGGTTAAATAAAGGTAAATAAATAAAAATAAATTAAGTTGTTCTGCATTGATAGTTACATCGCATTTAATTCTGTTATTTTAAGGTTACGTTTTTAGTTAAAAATGACTAATTTGACCAGCAACGCAAAAGGGAAAGAGTCATATAAATAAGATCTGTGAGTAACGGCAAATGGTAGCTCACTACTATTTTTGTTTCAGTGGGCTTGTTCTACTCTAATGGCTAAGTGTAATATTAATAGTCTGATGGACCTGCTCCTAACTAACAATAATATCCTTCTTTAAGGCTCTTCTTATTAACCAGTACTTTCATAGGGTTCGCCAAGCCCTGCTTCCCTATAATCTTACTAGACAGGTACCAGAAGCCTAATGATAAAGTCTCATGCCCCCTTTCAGTTTCAATCAATTCAGATCCAATTTATTTGTAAAGTTAAAACAGGTGTTTTGAGTGTTTTTTATTCCAATATCACATTTTACACAAGCATTCACACCTATAACTTAATACTTGGTTAAAGCACAAGTCCTCTTGTAAATGATGCTTCCATACCTTTCTTTAGTTCCATTCATCTTGGCTGAATTGTTCAAGGTCAGCTAGGTTGGATGGGTAGTGTGTCTGTGCACATTCATTTTCAGGTCTCTCCACAGATACTCTGTTGGGTTCAAGTCCAGGACTTGAGTTGGGTTCGAGTGGACTTCAAGGCCACTCCAGGACTTTTACAGAGTTGTTCCAAAGACACTGCTCTGTTTCTTAGATAAATGGTTCAGGTTCTTGTTTTGTTGAAATGTCATCTGTTGCCCCTGGCTGGGATGTTTGACTGTAGGAATAGTATTAAGGTGGTCAGCAGTGCCTGATGGCAAATGATTTTGCTTCTTGTGGTCAATGTCCTTCAGGTGCTTTTTGGCAAACTCCTAGTAGGCTGCCATGTGGTTTTTTTGTGAGGAAAGACTCCTATCTGGCCACTCAACAATAGAGACCTGATTGAAGTGCTGGCGTTATTTCAAGACTCTCCCATCTCCACAATGGAACTTTGGATCTCATTTATAATGACCTTTGGGTTCTTGTTTATCTGACTGACCATGGTCCTCCATCCCTGATTACTTAGTCTGGTTGGGCAGCCAGACCTGGGAAGACCATTTGAGGATGACGGCGACTTCAGTGCTGCAGAAATTTTCCTGTATTCTTACCCAGATCTTGTCTTGACACACCGCACAATTAGCCAAAAGTGATTTGCCCCTGCCAAATAGTTCAGCTTCAAGAGATATTTAAAAAATACATTTTGTGTTCTCATTTGACAAGTTCTTTCTTTACATAGCAAGGTACATCCAGTGTATGAGGTATGAATAAACTTACGATGCTGAGCTGAAAGCTCAACAGAAACTATATCACCATCCTTTTATTTTGGATAATGACTTTTTGGGACATTTTTTGCTTATTTATTGTTTAACCAATGGTAATGGTTATAGGTTGAGGCCAGTTATTAGTTATTATTATTTTGTCATTAGTTTGTTGTTCTTGTAACTTTCTAAGCACCACTTGGGACTGATGATTCCTATTTATTATATTTTTACAGAACCTAATAAAAAATCTCCCTGAACAGAAGGAGCTGAGCTCACTAGCTGAGCTGAAGAGTGAGTACGACGAGCTGTGTGAGTCAGAGCAATTTGGCATTGTGGTATGTATTGGAGGCATTGCACTCGTGCTTGCACACACACACTTTTTACGGAGACATCAAGGAGCAAACAAACTCCATTTTCTTTTTTCCAGGTTTTCTAACAATTTTCCTAACCCTTTTGACATAGGTTTCCTTTATCTCTTCTGATTTAATGCTGCTCTTTTCCTGCCAAACTTTTAGTCTCTCTTTAGATTCATAACACCATTCTTTCCTTTTAGTTTGTATGTAGAGTACATAATATAGAAAACTGCTTCCAGGCTGTATGCAAGATCAGTCATATTTTATTAATGAAAAGGCAAAGTCTGGTATAATTAAAAGGTCAAGAATATACATGGCATTTCTTAAGTATTAACACATTAACTCATCTTAAAATCCAAGAACATCTCCTCGGTTTGTAGGGTGTTGACCTCCACGTTGTTTTGTCTGCACCAGTTCAGCAGATTGTCAATCATCCAACCTAAGTCCAACCATGTCGATGCCTTTTGCAAACTTTAGGAGCTTAAGAACTGATGACTGGAGGTGTAGCTATTGGTGTATATAGAGAAGGGTACAAGAGAAAGAACCCAAAGTTTTGAGGACCCATTGCCAATGGTAAGCAGGTGAGAGATGTCTTTTTCCAGTTTCACATGCTTCCTGTCTGTCAGGAAGTCTGTGATTCACCTGCAGGAGGAGTCAGGCACTTTCATCTGGGAGAACTCAAACTTTAGAATGGTCAGTATGATGAGGTTTAAGTCCACAAACGTGATTCTGGCATAATTTCCTAGGGATTCCAAGTGGAAGTCTGTGTGTACAGCACCATCTATACATGCTAGCTTTGTAGGAAAAGAGCAGAGGATTCAGTAGTGGGTTTGTAATGTCTTTGAGCTACAACAGCACAAGGCTCTGAAATGACTTTGACCACAGAAGTCAGGGCAATGGGTTTGTGGTCATCAATTCGTGTGGTTCTTAGCTCTGTGGTAACAGGTATAATAGTAAAGGACTTAAAGCAGGCTGAAACATGGCATATCTACAGCGAAGTAAAGATATCAGTGAAGAAAATAGCTGTTTAGTGTTTTACAGTAAAAATTTAAGAAGGTTTCTGTATGAATTAGATTTGTTAAATATGTTTATAATAGTAAATAGTAAGAAGTCTGAGTTTGTTTGCTCCACATACAGTATCTGGTCGGTGAGCTTGTGCTGTGCCTGTTGTTTGTGGTCAAGAGGCTCAGCCCTGACTAACGTATTAAAGTACAATTCATGAAAGAAAAGGTTACTGTATTTTTGAGTTTAGTTTATTAGTTATTAGTTTATTTATTAGTTTCATTATTTGAGAAACAAGATTATTTAGAAACTATTGCAAATTGAGGAGAGAAAAGACTTTCCTTTTGAACGGAAACTTGGTATGCATGGTGCACATTTTTTTAAA
Source organism: Clarias macrocephalus (assembly GCA_011419295.1). Classification (NCBI taxonomy): domain Eukaryota; kingdom Metazoa; phylum Chordata; class Actinopteri; order Siluriformes; family Clariidae; genus Clarias; species Clarias macrocephalus. The sequence continues at coordinate 6,651 of JAAGKR010009949.1, forward strand.
TGATATTTTTATATATATATATTTTTTAACAACAACTAAAAAGCAGAGCCAGATCAAGATACAAGCCACCACAGCAAACATTTAAACAAAAATCTGTTAATATCAAAGAGTTATCATGGAAAAACCAAAGGGCAAAACAGTCCAGTAAAAGAAAAAAACATAGAAAGCAAGAAAGAAAATGGACAGGGCTATGGTTGACTAGATTTATTCCCCCATTGATAGAAACTTTTCCTACTGAATGTTATTTTTTATACATATTCTGAATAGTCCAGGTTGTATTTAGATCTGGCACCGGTTAAAAGATTCCAATTGTTTTGTGTGTGACGTTTTATGAAGCAGTTCCAGTCTTTTAGTTTTAGCATAGCAGTTAAAAAATTCAAATTCAAATTTTATTTGTTCCCCTTCTTTTATTTATTTTTTTATTCTTACCCTTTATTTTATCCCATTTAGTGGTGCTATTTACTGGAGAGTACTATTAAATTCCTAATAAGATGATTTTGGGGTTAAAGATTTGATCGATGATTAGAATAAATCTGCCTTCAGGATCCTGTTTAGTTTGCTCTAAGATAAAAGGAAAATTTTTATGAACCAAAATTTGTAACTCAGTATATTTGATGAAAAAGAACTGAAATATACCCGACCAATCCAATCTCTTTTTAGTTACAAATGTTCTTCCCAAATGTGTCTACTGTAGAAGTGCAATAATTAGCTTTTTTTTCTTCAAGAATGTAAAAATTGTCTTTATTTTGACCCCCCCCCCCAACCACACACACACACACACACACACACACACACACACACACACACACACACAAACCCTACCCCCTTCTCCCGATCCCCAAATGATAGGGCTCAAATAACACAAAAACAACTCATCACACATCTTCCACCAACTCCTTCCATTTACCAACAAAAAAAACGGCAGTCAGAGAAGTCTGCTTCAAAACCCTTTATAAAAAAAATTCAACTCCACTCTAATTTAAAAAGACATAAAAAAAAAGCAGTGAATAAATAAATAAATTGCAGGTGACCTAAGAAAAATCAACGTTTTTGCAGGTCCGGCGAAACAGTCATAAGGTATATCCTGAAGTGCCATGAGCAAACCAAATTTCCCCGGATAACTGCATCACCTTTAAAAAGCCATTTATTCACAATTAAGTTCAATAGGCAAAAACACCCTCAAATTGTTTAAAGAAAGAAAAACACAATGAAAACAGTCCAAAAGTCTATGCCAATTAAACAGAGAAACTCACTTGCATGGAGATTTCAGGAATTTAGTGGCTGACACTATCAAATACAGTAATCTTTCCGTTATGTAAACAGTGGAGTCTTGCTGGATATTCAAAGCCCCAGTAAACACCTTGGTCCACCATAGTTTTGCACATCTCTCCAAACTCTCGCCATTTCCGCACAATGTCCCCAGATTATCCAGAAGTCCAGAAAGCAATGTAATGTGGCACCTTTATAATTTACTGGCATTTTCTTAGCTGCTCGCAAAACTGCCTCCTTTACCGAAAAATGTAGGAAATGCACTGTATTTAGCTGGGTCTCAGTGTCAATAACTTATGCGGTAAAAGGAGCGAACGAGTTCTCAAGAACTATAATACTATAATGTCCCTCAATAACGTCTAAACAAGTAACAATGGCCCTTATTTGGGTTAAAACTAGCAAGGTAGACTAGCGTTTTCCCATCTTCATCATGTGCGGTGGGGTTTTTCTATTTTTCCTTACTTTTTTGTGTTCTTGTTGATGTAAAAATATTTTATACTATAAAATATGATGATTATACTATAATATTACTTTCCATTTCTTATTACATTATTAAATAATCACAAAATTAGCAAAAAGATTGGGTGTGATAAAACAGAGTTTTGAAGTGGAGCAAAACTCGTAAGCTGCCATTTGCTTTGAGTCACATCACCACACCCCCTAGAACATCCAATAAACCCATGCAGTAGCTAACGCAACCCACCAAATTGCCAAAAGGTACCAGGTAAACACTGGCTTTTCTAACATGACAGCGCGCTCCAATATGAGCCGCTTTATTCGTCATAACATATTTTTGCTGTGTAGTTTATTTTTTGTGTGCATAAGAATTGCATTTCATATGAATGTCACATATGAGACACGTGCGCAAACAAACTCTCCGTGCACACACAAATAATCTCTCCGTGCAGATACATCTATGAGATGCACACGCACACAGTTCATGATACTCAAGGTCTAGGGAGGAAACTAGGGCTGCAACTAACGATTTGTCACGGTACGCCAGGTATGTCTCTCTATAACCCTCTCACGAAACGCAGTATAATCTGGCCAAATATGGATCCAGCAGACATCACGCGGCTGGAGATGGTGCTGCAGAACCAAGGCAAGCTGTTGGGCTCTCACTCGCAGGACATTCAACATATCATGACTGCGCTTCGCACTGTCACGCGAACGTTGACATCCCTCAAGACCAGATCACGTCAAGACCAAAAACTTCACCCATGTGCATTTTTCTCCCGTTGACTCACATCCCCCGAATGCAACTACGACATCGGGGACCGTGAACTCCTGGCTGAGGAGTGGAGACACTGGCTGGAGGGGGCTGACCACCCGTTTCTTGTATGGACAGATCACAGGAACCTAGAGTATCTCAAGTCTGCCAAAAGGCTCAATTCTCACCAGGCACGCTGGTCCCTGTTTTTCTCAAGATTCAACTTCACGCTTTCTTATTGCCCAGGTTCCAAGAACGTCAAACCAGACGCGCTTTCTCGACAGTTCTCCACCCCTCAAGACATGCCCACGCTGGACACCATCTTACCACCCCAATGTCTCATGGCCACTACCCGTCTGGAGGTGGAGAACCAGGTATTGCAGTCCCTTGAACAGGAACCAGGCCCCAGTAACGTTCCTCCGGAACGGCTCTTTGTCCCAGCTGCCGTCCGCCCCCAGGTACTGGGCTGGGGCCACAGCTCAAGGCTAGCCTGCCACCCAGGAGCAACTCGCACCCTATCTCTACTACACCAACGTTTCTAGTGGCCATCCATCATAGATGATGTCAAAGACTTTGTGGCCTCATGCGACACCTGCACCAGGAACAAAACCTCAAATCCTCCTCAGGGTCTTCTCAAACCCCTCCCCATTCCCCACCGCCCCTGGTCTCACATCGGCCTTGACTTTGTCACTGGATTACCCCCCTCAAACAATAACACATGCATACTCACCGTTGTTGACCGTTTTTCCAAAGCAGCCCACTTTGTCCCGTTACCCAAGCTCCCATCAGCCAAAGAAACCGCCGAACTTTTGATCAACCACGTATTTCAACTCCATGGACTACCGGTTGACATATTGTCAGACAGAGGTCCCCAGTTTTCAGCACAGTTCTGGAAGGCCTTTTGCAGCCTCATCGGCGCCACACCTAGCCTTTCTTCAGGTTTTCACCCCCAAAGCAATGGACAGATGGAACGCATCAACCAGGAACTCGAGAAGTCCTTAAGATGCATGGCCTCACATGATGCAGCTTCTTGGAGTTGCTATCTCCCCTGGGTGGAGTACGCTCACAGCACACTTCTCACGTTCTCTACGGGAATGTCACCTTTCCAGTGCTGCCTTGGTTACCAACCACCAGTTTCCCACCCAGGAGGAGGAAACTGCTCTTCCGTCAGCTCTAGCCTTTGTCCGTCGCTGGCGAAGGCTCGTGTTCAGCTGAAACGAACAGTGAGCACATTCCAGCGTAAGGCTAACCGCCATCGTTCCGCAGCCCGCAAGTACCGGATCAGCCAAAAAGTCATGCTGTCCACATGTCATCTGCCTCTCAAAACCACATCCAGAAAACTCTCACCGAGGTTCGTTGGCCCATTCACCATCTTGCGCATCATAAACCCATGTTCTGTCAGATTGGCCCTTCCTTTGTCCATGCGGCGCATCAACCCCACCTTCCATGTCTCCCAGATCCGCAGGCAGGCATCTTGCCCTCTGGCACAGTGGGGGTTTTCATTTACAAGTTGTGTTCAGCGCGCGCCGGCTCTTCACTTTTGCATTCTCTATGCGAGGCTCGCGCCGTGCCGCCGCATCTCCGCACAGCGGGAGTTTTCATTCACGAAACAAAATGCGCGTTCATCACAGGATAGTCGGTGCTATATTCCACGCGTGCTCTGCGCTTGGATCCACCACGCCTGCCCGGATCGTGACACGATTATTTTGATAATCGATTAGTTGGGCGATTTTTTTTTTTGATTAATCGGATACAAACTAAACGTTCTTTAATTTGATGTTTTACTTATAACTATATAAAACCATAAATCAGGGTATTAGTTTTGTATAAAACTAAACTTAGTTAGTATAAAATTAGAGTTTAATGATCTTTAATTTTTACATTTTAAACCTTAAATTAAAGACAAAGTTTGTTTTTGAACAGTTAAACTCCTCTAAATATCCAAAATATAAATAAATAAATAAATAAATAAATAAGCAAAACAATTGTTGGACTCTCATTATATTGGATGGCATCTGTTATAGTGGCTGCTTGTTGAGGAGTGCATGGGGGATTTCTTTTTTGAATGAACTCACTTATGATGACTTGTCTCTTTCTAAAAAAAAAAAAATAATAAATAACAGCATTTGAGTATGGAAGTACAGCCTTTTAATAATAATTGCAGATATTGCCAGCTGATCGAGAAGGAACAGCCAATCAGAAGTAGTGTGTGGAAATCTGTGATTGGCTGGTTTTGTGGCACTGGACAAAGTTGAGCGACCGTACAGGCAGAGTCGAGTGCGCACAGAAAATAAATGTTGCTTGCACACGCAGAATCGAGCTGTTGAGCGCGCAGTGGAGACACTACACACGCATAGACTGCTTTGTCTGCTCTCAAAATGTCAAACCGCGGGTTTAGAATTGTGGCACGAATATAATGCCATAGGCACACGCTTTTTCCTGCAGACGCTTCTGTAACCACTATTGCGCGAGCGGCTGTGGCGCTCCTCAGTAACGTGAGCAGTCCAACTAATTGATAACAGCATTCTAATCAATAACGGAATTTCATTATCGATAATTATCGATTATATCGATTAGTTGTTGCAGCCCTAGAGCAAACTGAGACCCAACGATATGTTTTACAGAAACCCAGCATTTTTTAGAGTGTACTATTACTACTTCTATTAATAATGAATGGAGAAAGTGCAGTCAAAGCCCAGGGTTTCTGCTTGCTGTCACGTTGTATTCAGTGAGTAGCATATATTTTTGTTTGTTCCATTTCGGGGGGAGTTTTATCGATAAGTCTGCTCATATCTGCGTGCATTTATCAGCCTTTTGATCAAAACCGCGCAACTCACTTTCACTTTGTTAAAGGCAGTGTTTATTGTTTAGTGTATATTTAAAGCACATATACACAATAAAACAATATTTTATATTCGCCTTCAGTAGACACACAATACCTCAGATTGAAACAAGACTGCCGTCTACAGGTAATGTACCTCATGTTCACAGCTTCCCGCACACTTCCCGGGATCCCTTTTCTCGAAACATGCGTTCTTAACGACCAGATCTGTATCATGATTTATTTCGGATGTTACTAAGACATTTTCCTTCTTGACCTATTGTCTATAAGCTAGTTTGTTCTTTGATTACTGATTCTTGTTTATGTCTTGACTACGTTGCATTCTGATTGATAAACCCAGGCCCGTTTATCAGACCCACATTTTGGATTACCCTACTTGTTTGTCTGCTACATCAAGTTTATAATAAACTGTTTTTTATTTGCAATTACGTCCTCTTGCTTTCCAGCAGTGCCAAAAAATGTGCGTTAACATACTGAATCAGCCATCTGAGGTGCCATTTTTGTTCATGCCTTTATAGCTCAACACTTGATGGAACAAACCAAGTGATCTGTTTTTTTTGTTAGTTGTTTGCATTATTCACTGTCATCTGTACAAAGGAAGCAAAACAGGAACAGATTGTGGAGGCACTTCATCAGCACAAGCTCACAGTTCTTTTGCAAAATAAGTAAACTTGAGGTTTCTTTAATGAAATAACAAATGTCAAGTCAGAGTGAAGCTGTACTATTGAGATAGTTGTCTCTGTAACGTTTGTCGAAACACAAAGATGTGAGAAGTAATGAAACATTTTTAAGTTGTCTTTGAGTACTGAAATATACATAATTCCTTGTCTGAATTAGATTTTTTTGCATGCAAATATTGTTTGTAGTGTCCATGTTTATAGGCCCTACTTTCCCCTTTATTTCCCAGGTTACTTGTCTATGATTGTTCACTTCTTTGTCTATTTACTGAAACACCTTAAACAAATAGTATTTTAGCCATATTTGCTGGGTTTACAGGTGAAACTCGAAAAATTTGAATATTGTGCAAAAGTTCATTTTCAGTAATGCAACTTAAAAGGTGAAACTAATTAATTAGACTCATTACATTCAAAGAAAGACAGTATGCAGTAGTCAAGCCGTGATTTGTCATAATTGAGATGATTATGGCTTATAGCTCATGAAAACCCCAAATCCACAATCTCAGAAAATTTGAATATTGTGAAAAGGTTTGATATTCTAGACTCAAAGTGTCCCACTCTCATCAGCTAATTAAACCATAACACCTGCAAAGGATTCCTGAGCCTTAAAATGGTCTCTGAGTCTAGTTCATTAGGAAGAAAAATCATGGGAAAGACTGCTAACCTGACAGTTTTTCAGAAAACTATTATTGGCATCCTCCATAAGGAGGGAAAGCCTCAAAAGGTAATTGCAAAAAAAGTTGTATGTTCCCAAAGTGCTGTATCAAAGCACATTAATAGAAAGTTATGTGGAAGGGAAAAGTGGGAAAGAAAAAGGTGCACAAGCAGCAGGGATGACTGCAGCCTGGAGAAGACTGTCAGGAAAAGGCCATTCAAAAGTGTTGGGGACTTTCAAGAAGTGGACTTAGGCTGGAGTCAGTGCATCAAGAGCCACCACACATAGACGGATCCTGGACATTCAGTTCAATTCAGTTTTATTTTTATAGCGCTTTTAACAATTGTCATTGTCGCAAAGCAGCTGTATACAATCAAAAGAATGATTTAAGTTTGTATGGAATGTGAATGTGTTTGAATCAAAAAGGTCAGATAGTCCCTGATGAGCAAGCAGAGGGTGACAGTGGCAAGAGAAAAATCCAGGTTTCTGTTAAACAGAGTATATCAAACTCCTGATCTGTGATAGTTAAATAGGTCTGTTCTAAGACACCTGTTCTTTTACACCTTTGCACAACTCTGCTCTTCCCTATTGGTTTTTTATCTCTACATTGATTGGTTGTTTAAAAAAAAAAAAAAACACTCTCAAAACCCTGACATCTATTGGGACATTACCCAGTCACTACGTTTTATTTAGCCCAACCCAAGCACTCATAACTTAGTGACTTGATTGGTTATTGGGCAGGTATCCACCCTATCCATAAACCCTATCCACCCTCCCCCCCCCCCCCCAACAGTACTATATGTTCTCCACATCCTTTAAAAAATGACAATAGAATTGATTTATTAAAGTCAATAAGATTTTTTTAATCAAATCAAACACTAATAAATGAACAAAGAAAAGTAAGAATGAGGAAAAAACATAAAATATGGAAAAAATTAACAAATGTGCATTTATGAAGGTGCAATTAAATTAAAAGCAATACTAAAACAAACGTACACAAGTGCTTGTTAGATGTACAAAATAAATGTCCTTCTAGCTCGGTCCCTTTAGATATTACATGCTGCCGGCATGGCACGCAATGGCATCCTCCTCATCGGACATCGGCTCCAGCATTGCAGTCTGCCACAGTTCTCTCTCTGCATCTGTGTGAACGACCCTACACCTGGACTCCAGCAACTGCAAAGCACACCATACGTTAATCCCTAAAAACACTCAGAAAAGTACCGAACTTAATATATAGATTAATTTGTACACTTACTTATCTTTGTTGGTTTTTTGCCCCTGTCTTAATGGAGTCTCTTAGCTGAGACTTTCCTGGCCGAGACAAAGGGTATTTCTTCTGAAGTGTCTCATAGTAAGTCCTGTAACATGCTGGATAAAAAAAAAAATTTAAAAAAAAATCAGATAAGTGACAAACAATTCAAATTATTAGAGGGATAAAAATAAACGGACATAAAAATAATTACAGTAACAATTTCTGATTACCCTTTATACACTCAGGGTCTGCATCTGCAAAAGTCAACTTTAATTCCTCCAGCAGATAAGTCATCACTGCCTGATCATGAAGTAAACTTTTCTGTGTGGAAAGAGTAGTGTCATTAATTACATTTAAAATTATTATGTAAAACCCCATGCATAGCAGGTAAAGAAACAACATTCTTACCCAGTTTGTGGATCGTATTTATGTGGGTTGTTTTCTGAATTATGGAGGCTCCTTACAGCTTCCTGTAATGTTGAATTAAAAATTAATACATACATTTGTTAACAACATCGTATAATTCTGACGTGACAAACTGTTAAATATGTTGGACACCTACAACAATGCAAGTAACAAAAAGTAGATGTGTAGCTAAGTGCTTAGGCTAACTTGGCAAGGTATAATTTACTACTGTATTGTCAGCTAACATAAAGCTCAACTTAACGCAATGCCAACGTTATGTGTGCTCTTAGCTCTTCTATGCACATGGCTTGACTCTTCCTGCAGTCTTCTCTCATCAAACTTGCGCTCACGTGCATCAAGACGCTGGATAGCCTCTTTGAGAAGAGCAGTGTTTGCAGCTTGCTTCTCCTTCAAACCCTCAAGCTGAAGAGACAGAGGCACACCATGGCCAATCCCCCCCCACCCGGCTATGATAAGGACAGCACCTCTTTCTGCTAGTCATTAACATATAAAAGGCCTTTATACCTCACAGCCATCACTTCTCAGTGCTAGCTGTGAAGACTTCTAGAAAGTTTCACCGATTCCCGTATACATCCACATATATGAATTATCTGGTTGTTTCACAAAATTTCCTTTTGCATTCTATCTTTCCAAGCACTCTGCCTCAGACATCTGGCAAACTTAAAGTTTAGCGGAGATTTCCCATACCATATTTGTCTGGATACAGCTCTTTTCATGCAGTGCTATCATCCGGAGATCACGAGTTCCATTCCCGGGTGATGCTGTAACCTCTCACAGCCAGTAGTCTAGAGAGAGCTGATTGGCCGAGCTCTCTCAGAGGGGAGGGATGAGAGTACTTGGTGCTTCCACATTAATCACAGCTCTGCAGACAATCAGGGGGGTCTGTGAGCTCATGGAAGTGGTAGGAGCAGCCAGTCGGCTCTACAGCCAATCAGGGGTGTCTGTGAGCTCATGCAAGCGGAAGCAGCGGATAGCGCTGTCCTTCGAGTTTGTTACGCCGCCCCCAACAGTGCGTGAGCGAGCAGTTTGAAAAGATGCGGTCGGCTGGCGTCACGTGGTTCAGAGGAAACACATGATGATCTTCAGCTCTCCCGGCTTGAGTGGTAGTAGTAACCTTAATGTGGGAGCCCCCTAGTGATGGGGAGGAATTGGATATGACTAAATTAGGGAGAAATTGAGGGGGCGGAAAAATGGTGGGCTAGCCTTAGCGTGGGCTTCAAATGTCATATTCCTCTTGTCAAGCCGCTCCTGAACAACAAACAACGTCAGAAGCATTTTAACTGGGCTAAAGAAAAAAAAAAAAAAGAACTGGTCTGTTGCTAAGTGGTCCAAGGTCTTCTTTTCTGAAAAGAGCAACTTTTGAATCTCTTTTGGAAACCAAGGACCCAGAAGTCTGGATGGAGAATGCAGACAACACACTGCAAGATGCTTGAAGTCCAGTGTGGTTTCTACAGTCTCTGTTGATTTGGGAAGCCATGTCATCTGCTGGTGTTGGTCCACTGTGCTGCGTTGGCTCATAAGTCCAGGGCCAACGCAGCCTTCAACCAGGAGATTTTGGAGCACTTCATGCATGGATCTATGACCGTGGGATTACTGTGCTTGATTGGTCAGCAAACTCGCCTGACCTGAACTCCATAGAAAATATATGGGGAATTGCCAAGAGAAAAATGAGAGACACGAGACAGAACAATGCAGAAAAGCTGAAGGCTGCTATTGAAGCATCCTGGTCTTCCATAACACCTCAGCAGTGCCACAGGCTGATAGCTTCCATGCCATGCCGCATTGAGGCAGTAATTGCTGCAAAGGGGCCCAAACCAAGTACTGAGTACATATGCATACTTCAGAGGTCCGATATTGTTGTATGTACAATCCTGGTTTTATTATATTCTAATTTTCTGAGACTGTGGATTTGGGTTTTTTTATGAGCTGTACGCCATAATCATCTCAATTACGACTAATCACGGCTTGAACTGTCTTGCTTTGCATGTAATGCATGTATCTCATATATTAGTTTCACCTTTTAAGTTGCATTACTGAAATGAACTTTTGCACGATATTCAAATTTTTCGAGTTTCACCTTTATATGGCTGTTGAAATCCTTGAACATGCTTGTTTTAATTTGTGTTTCCAAGGTTTGAAAAGTGCTTGAATATATTTCTTTCACTATGAATAGCTATCTTTTGGATTTGTTCCAGCAGACAAGCAATCCATCAAACAGTACAATGACATCAACATCAACAACTAGCAGTGTAGAGTGTGATAGTGGTAGAGAGTGTAGAGTGCAGTGGCAACAGCCAGCGGATGCTTACCATCAAAAGATTTCTCTAATCCACATCAGAAAACTAGCAAGAGCATACAGGGACATTTTAAGAACCATGTTTTCTGACATAACAGAGCTTTTACTTGTGGGAAGTGAAAGTGGCATACCTCACCACATTTGGGATTGCTCCTCATTTCTCTTCCCTAATGAAGGCCAAAGCCAAGAATGAGTCTGAATATGTCCTTCTGTTTGATGAAAGTCTGAATAGGGAAATTAAAAACGCCTGCTTGACATGCTCATGACATTCTGGAAAGATAACCAAGTAAACTTGAGGTAACTGACATAATTTTTCATGGGTCATCACAATGCAAACCAAAAGTATGAAAAGACTGAAAAGCTCCAAGAACCTGATTGTTCTGTCAGTGACACCCAAATGTGATTTGGAACCTCTTCTTAATGGCCCAGCAGAACACTGTACAAACAGGCAAGAAAATGTTAAATGTTGGAAGTTGTGGTTTTCATTTACCACATAACTCCTTCAGAAAATGGTGTACGACCTTTGAAAAGTTGTTCAAAGCCTTTAGTTTGTCAGAAAATCTATGTGGATAGCAGTCAGTTAAAACGTTTTCCTGATTAATATAATAACCAGAAACTTCCAAAAGTGGATTTTTTGATTTTGGATATTTGCTTAATGATGGAATTCACCTATACATATTCAGACACAACATATATAAAACACCTTAATCAAACACCATTCAGCCATAAAATTAACATTAATTCGCAATTATATACCAGTAAACTGGTGACAGGATCATGGGCACAGAAGGCATATTTATGCTTGTGAGGAGTAAAGGCCGACCAAGCGCACAGAAAAGCCAATGCAGCACAACTTGGCGAAAAAGTAAATGCTGGCCACAGTAGAAAAGTACCAGAACACCCAGTGCACCCAGCCTGCTGTGCATGGGACCCAAGAGCCAAATGCTGCCAACCCGGCCTCCAAACTCCCCAGATCTCAATTCAACTGAGCACCAATGAAATATCCTGGACGAACAAGAATAATCCATGGAGGCCCCATCTCACAACTGACAACACCCAAAGAATCTACTGCCAATTTTGTGGTGCCAGATACTACAGCACACCTCCAGAGGTCTTATGGATAACTACGAAAAACTACCTGGACTCCATATTAACATCAATTAACATCTGTTATAACAACTGTTATACTGAACTGCCTGCCACCTAACACACAGTATGAATGCAAATCAGTTCCTGCTTTCTGTTCACCCAAATGAGGATGGGTTCCCTGTTGAGTCCGGTTCCTCTCAAGGTTTATTCCTACTGCCATCTCAGGGAGTTTTTCCTTGCCACTGTCGCCCTCGGCTTGCTCATCAGGGACTATCTGACAATCTTTGATTTATACACATTCAAATTTCATACAAACTTAAATAATTCTTTTGATTGTGTAAAGCTGCTTTGCGACAATGACAATGGTTAAAGCTCTATATAAATAAAATTGATTTGAATTGAATTGAATTATGGAGTCATTCACAAGTCATTGTCACAAGGGGACAGCACAATACTGAGCATAATGTTTTGCATTGTAGTAATATAGTAGATTTAAGTTGTTGTGTATATATTGTATTGTGTATATGCGACAGTGTTGTATGAATACATCTTGGGTAAATTTCAACAGTTATTTCTTTAAAATGAAATTTTCTTTAATTTGCAGATGAGCTCAGTCAAACTATTGCGTCCTCGTCTAAATGGAATTCTTTTCAAGCTGACATTTGAAGACCAAGTAAGCAACATTCGTCCTGACATCATGAATGTCACTTTTGCATGTGAGGAAGTAAAGAAGAGTGAGGGCCTCAGCAAGCTTCTGGAATTGGTACTGCTTGTGGGAAATTATATGAATGCCGGCTCCAGAAATGCCCAGACTTTTGGGTTTAACATCAACTTCCTCTGCAAGGTACCATTGAATTCAAACTTATGTTTACCTTTTATGCTTTCAAATTTAAAGTTACATATCCTAATAGAGATCCAAAAGTCATTACAGTAGCTAGAGTCATACAAAGATTTGAAAATGCTTGACTGGTAGAAGGAATTCTCTGTTTAGAGTTTGGAATTTACAGATGTGTGAAGGGGAGAATGTCTATTACCGTCGCACTCACCGCCACGACAAAACGACAGCGGCCAAAATAAATCAGTTGCATATCAAGGCAATTCGTGAAATGACCTCCAGGTGGCGCAAAGTGACATTTTCTGTCATCTCAGTTTTTAAAAAATAATTAAGTCATAAAAAAGTCAAAACAATATGCTATATCGAATAAATACTACAGTTATGGTAATTTCCACATCTGTGTATTTTATACAGCAAGCATGAAAAATCTGAATCAGAGCTATTGATATTTGCTGTACAATAGTGTAATGAGTAAAAAAACATTGAAATTGAACATTAAAACAAGTACACCACACTGTAAACCCTAATGCTCAAAGTAATTAAACACATTGAGTACTGTTAACCTAAATAATTGAATGAATAATAATTTTGAGTACGTAAGTAACAATAACTTAAGTAAAACTTCCACCAGTGGAAACTCTATAGATCTCTCGTGGTGCAGTGGTTATGTGTCTTGCCTGCCATGCAGAAAACCCCCGGTTCAATTCCTGTGTTGGACAGTTTGTAATGTATTTTTTTATTTGTTCAACAAACTCAAAAATTGATAGTTCTGTTTACTTAAAATTGGAAACCTAGTGAGCTTCGGAATGAGTGATGAGCGATATTGTGCGCCGCGAAAAGTATACATTTACTTTGCTTAAATTTGATGCAAATAAGAAACGGCTATATGTATTACTATAATTTTAGTACTGTATTATTATTTAGTATTGTATTTTTTAAGGTTTTACCAGCGGTGGTACAGCGCAACGGGGGTCATTATTTATTAAAGAAAATTATGATCATAACATCGTACTGCATTTCATTCCCATACTACCGCAAAAACACAAGCGATGTGTTTAAGATGACCCGAAACCATACACTGTAAACCCGATTAAGTTGGCAAAACGCCAAATAATTGAGATAATCAGTTACATATTTTTTTAATTAATGATAGTTCTGTTCATTTAAAATTGGAAACATAAATTTTTGAGTTTGTTGAACAAATAAAAAATACATATATTGCAACCCTGCGTGGGAATCAAACCGGGTCTTCTGCATGGAAGGCGAGACACTTAACCAATACACCACGAGAGCTCTATAGAGATTACACTGGTGGAAGATTTACTTAAGTTATTGTTACTTACGTACTCAAACAATTATTCAAACAAATAATTGTACTCAAACAATTATTTAGGTAAACAGTACTCAATGTGTTTAATTACTTTGAGCATTAGGGTTTACAGTGTACACGCATAGGCTTTTTAATTACACATGATAAAATCTAAAGGCTCATTGTGTTAACATTTACTTTGCTTAAATTTGATACTAATAAAATTTAATTCTACATTTGTACTGTAATTTTAGTATTGTTATTATGAATTCGTTTAAGTACAATGTTACACTTGATTTTATCCGCTACTACGTGCAGCTCTATAGGAGCTGCGGCTCATTACTCCTTGAGAGAATGAAATAAGGTCTGACGCGTCAGTCTATAGTTATATAGCGCCACTCAGTGGTCAAAGCCAGCAACTGTGAGGTGCGACGGCGAAACTAGAAAACTGGTCTGCACACATCTGTACACCTGACCATAAAGGGCTATTTTTGAAAAAAAAAAAAAAAATGAACAAATGTTACAGGGTTTCTATATTAAAATGGCATCCCCAGACACAAGAGTTTTTTGTTTAGTATTTTAAACTAAGCTGACTGGTTGGCTTTTGCAGAAGCTTTAGAAAGACCCTGTTTCATAATTCATCTGGTTTCATAATCAGTTTCTTATTCTTTTTTTGTCTTTAAGATTTTTCCATCTCTGAAAAAATCTCTGCAGTTCAGATATTTTTATTCTTCATTCTATTTATTTATTTATTTGTCATTCTGGAGGATTGGAGATAGAATTAGAGGTGAAGCTATTTTTACCAAAGATCTTCAGAAGATTTATGGCCCACCCTTTGCAGCTATAACAGCTTCTACTGTTAAGGGAAGGCTTTCCACAAGGTTTAGGAGTGTGTTTATGGGAATTTTTGACCATTCTTCCAGAAGTGCATTTGGGAGGCCAGATACTGATGTTGAACGAGAAGGAATGGCTCGCAATCTCTGCTCTACTTCAGTGAGGTCAGGATTCACTCCAGTCCAACAGTAGATTCAACTAAGTGAGTGAGAGAGAGAGAGAGAGAGAGAGAGAGAGAGAGGTCGATAACCTTAAATGAAAAAACAGAAAAAGCGTAAATCACTATTCCTGTTGAATTACAATTAAATCACTACTTAAAATAAAATAACAGTTAAATAAAATGTAAACAAATACAACAGAATTATTTGACTAAGCTTAACACATGCTATTCTATTAACCCTTTAAAAGACATGTAATACACATCATCATATTACATTTTTTGTGAAAACATGGAAACACTTAAACATGTATGTGAGTGTACAGCATGCATGTACTGTTTATTATAACACGTGTGTGTGTGAGTGTAAAGCAAAAATGTCAGAGGTTAAAGATCCATTTTCTTTATCTCTCTCTGAGCCTGCACTTTGTGTGTGCACGCGTCATTGGACAGCGTGCTCCTTACCCCCTCCTTGCCTTCATACACACCCCTCCTCCTCCTCCTCTCACTTTCACACACAAACTTGTGCGCTCACTTGAGTGTCATTAGAGATGTTCCTGCGCGCACAAACACTAACAAAAACATTTATCTGTCTGGATTTATTTTTTACTTTTTTTAAAGGTAAAGTACAGGTTAATTAGGGCCCAAGCACTATAAGGTGCGCAGGACCCTCTTGTTTTCCTAAGGATTTTTTTTTCCACCCTTTTGGACTTTTCGGGGGTCTTATCATGCTCAAAAACTCACGATCCTTGGCACACAGTTTGGAATCTGCTGCCATCAGGATGTCTGAGAGTCTCATGGCCCGCACGAGATTTAGCTGGATAGCTCATACACACTTTCACATAGGCACACGAAACTCGGTACACATTTAGAACTCATTGAGCCGAACAACTTTTGCACTGCATGTCCTGGGCTCAACTCAACAGGAGGCTGGTTATTTTGGGTTGTTCGCAAAAACGCACTCCTCCTAGACAATTTTTACGATCACCACCAAACCGGGCCGATGTGATCTAAAGACATTGAGGACGAAAAATTGTGGAGGGATTTTTGATATCTCAAATGGGTCAGCCGTGATAATGTCTTAAACTTACACTGAAAAACGATTAATAACTTTCTGTGTGGCATTATATTGAGTGACATCATGTTCAGTGACATCACATTCAGGAACATCATAGTGTGAGGCTTTTCTTCCAGCATCTGCGGCCAATTGAACACACATCACAAATGTTAACACACACACACACACAAACACACTCGTACATCACACACATGCACACATACATACACACACATTACAGATGTTAACACTCACACACACACACACACACACACACACACACACACACACACACCTCTCTCACGACGCACACACCCGCACAAACACACATATCACAATGTTAACAGTCTCACACTCACACAGATGTACGTATACACAAACACACTCATACTTTTGTATATCACACATCAAATTTTAACACTCTCACACACTCACATCTGTCTCACACACCCACACTCACTAACAAGTCACATGTCTCACACACACATCATACACAAAATAACACAGACATCACTCATGTTAACACACAGACTGACATCCACACATTTACTTGTCACACACAGACTGACACATCACGCACCTCTCTCCCTCACTCTCACACACACTAACCCTCACACACTAACCCTCACACACACACACACTAATGCACACAACAAATATTTAGGGCCCAAACTGACATTAGCCCTGTATAGTGTGTGATGTGTGCAAGTTGTGCGGTGCAACCGGGTGGCAATGAAGTTTCTGCGCTCTTGACACACTCAAATAACACACAGGTTGTGCAGTGCGCCCGGGGTAGTGGTGGCGCAGGGTGCTTGGGCCAGTCATCGTTACTTGCAACTATATTTTGTTTTATTTTTACTTTACTCGCAATTCAAGGTTCCATTGTAAACTGTATGTATAGCACTTTTTACAAAGTTATTGTAAATTGTCGCAAAGCAGCTTTACAGAATCATGAGAAAATTATGGAAATGTATATGAAATGAGAAAATGTTAATCAAAATGATCAGATTGTCCCTAATGAGCAAGCCAAGGGCAACAGTGGCAAGGAAAAACTCCCTGAGAAGGCAGTAGGAAGAAACCTTGAGGAGAACCAGACTCAAGAGGGAGCAGAAACAGGTAGCAGGAATTATTTTGCAGTCAAACTGTGTGTTAGGCAGCTGGAAATACAGTATAACAGATGATGTCTTTAAGTTAATATGGGGTCCATACAAATTCCAGTCCTGCAATATTTAGAGCCTGGAGTCATATGTCCACAAAGAACTGTCTGCATCAGTCGAGGACAGGTCTTCATGGTAAGGTGGAATTGTCCCCAATCACCACACGCAACTCCATGCGACGAGTTTGCCAACCAGAAGCGGAGCACCAGGATGAGTCAGACAGCGGCAGGAGCGGCATGTGTAGCTCGTCAGAAAGAGACAGAGAAGAGAGAGAGATAACAGTTAGGTATGGTCACAGTCACATAATGTATAAAGTAAATATATATTTAGTGCATAGTGAAAGTAGGGCCTCT
>JAAGKR010009950.1:0-24558 GCA_011419295.1 Clarias macrocephalus
TATATATATATACCTACTTAACAAGCCACGTAGAACCATGCTTTAAAAAGGTGAGCTAAATGCAAACAAATTATTAGTCTGAATCAATGACAGTCACTTATGTCAGTTGCGTAACTCCATACCAGATGGCGTGCAGTGAGTTCTGTGTGAGATGTGTTATACAGTATATGAATCCCCCAACCCAGCAAATCAAAAAATGCAGCTATCTTGCTCTACAACATACTGTAAAGATGACTGATCAAACATTGGTGGGTTGTGAGGTTCTACTATCGACTGCTATTCTTTCGAGGTTCTCAAGAAGACCCCACAAACTGGAAAATTAAATCTGTCAGCTTACGGGAGGATACTGCATAGAGACTGGCCTGCGTCGTCAGCACTCAAGTGTGTCACAATGTTTCTGTCTACAGAAACAGAAGTTTCAATCTCCAGCACATACCTCGTCACTTTCGAGGGTGAGGGGGGGGGATCAATATCTATCTAATCAGATATGGAGACAGCAGCAGAATAGGCAAGTTCACCTTTAAAGTGCTGACTAGGCTGATTGAAGAGATGAAGCAGTGAGTGATATCGAGCAACCTACTGTTGCTGTCTGCTAAAATAAAAACATGCATGTGTACTTTTTGTAGTTTCTAGCTTTTTTTCTGTTTGTGGAACATGTGCATAACAACTAGACTAGACGTGCAAAAAAACTTGTTCGCAAATTTTTTTTTTTTGAGATATGTACATACATGTAATTAAGTTAATTCTTATGCTTTTTCCTTGTTTTTTCACATATTGTTCTAATCATGCAATCCGAGTAAGACATACAGTATTGATTGTATGACTTACTATCCTCATCATCAATAATCAGCATTCAACACCAGAAGGGAGACCAGTAGCCAACGCTAATGAAGCTGACGCACACACTAATACTGTTGTTTAGGAAGTGGGTGCTACAGTTTCTGCACTTAATATGTGGAATCAGGCCTAGGCAACTTTGTGAACTTTTTTTTTTCTCCCCTAGACACCAGTCCTAGTGGAAAGTGCACAAAGAAAGATTCCCCCAGGCTGGAAAATTAGCATGATGACATTTGAGCTTATCGTGGACATTAGAGGGGTATAGATTTTACCTTCAGGCCAATGACGTGGGATGATTTTTTGTATTGTTGTAGTTCCTCACTGAAGGTAATATACTGCATGAAATGAATGTTGTGGATTACAGTTTCAGAGCGTATGCTTGGTGCTGAGCAGTGAAGTGCAGTTCGGATTTTACTATGAATAAGAGAGACAGGTCCAGGCGTTGGAGTATCAGGGCAGAAGTGAAAATGCCTTTGTGGCTAGGTGACTAATTACACAGCGTGTTTGGGTTTCCAATGGAATTTCAAAGAAAATGATGGGTACTGTTTATGAGTGGAAACCCACACACTTGGGAGTTTGGGGAGTTGGTCAAACAACTGTCTCCCTAAATTAGTTCTGGTCAATCCCAACCCAAGACATGTTAACTACATTTTTGTTTGCTTGTACAGGAGCCTGAGTACTACAGTATACAGTATCAAGCAACCTATCCTTGCTAATGATGTCAACCAAGAAATTTACAAATTGGGACATTTATATATATTTGTTCTACCAGAAATGCAAAATGGACCAAGAGCTTGTACACATGTGCGATAATTCATTTTTCAACATCTCATAATATGTTTTTTTTTTTTACGAAAGCCTAAAATATGGTAGACATCGACCAGTCCATAAGGCATGACAAGGTTTCCACAGTGACAGAGTTGATACTAAATGGGGTTTTCCATTCATCAAGCTCCTAAATGCATAAATAAGACAGTACAGTATGTGCCTTTGAGGTCGCGTTTGGTGAAGAGACGTCCAAGGGTCAAGAGTAATCTGGTTGAGACCTTGGTATTCTATATGTAGATAAGTCCTCCTGATTGCTTCAGATATGGATTCTTATTTCCTTCTGAAAATTGAAGCAACATGGTGGAGTGGTACAGTATCTGTCATCTGGCTGAAGGGCTTTGAATTGACTTAACCTGTAGTTACTATACCTATACTATTGACTATACCTGGAATAGTTTGTGGGAAGTTGAGGATTCTGTTGAGTTTTTGGGCTTTCTGTTTCTATGTTCAAGGTTAAGGAAATGATGCAGAGACTTGGCAGTTAGGGAACCATAAAACACATTTCCTTTGTTCCTTTGTTTGCAAACAAGGGGGTTTGCAGGTTATGTATTTCAAGCTACAGAAGCCCTAGCACCACTAGGCATTTAGGATATACAGTAAGAGGAAAATAATTTTCCCATGGAGATTCCATGTGAAGTGCTTGACCACTTAGACATAGAGATGCACTAGTGACTTCACCGCATCTGAGCACATGACAAACCTTTTGTGTTCTGGGGCGGGTCCCCTTTTCAGGGATTCTACATAGTCAGAGGGAGTGGGTCAAGAATGCCTGATGTGCATGGGGTTTTGGAGTTGTTCGTCTTCTTGGATCTATGAAGAACCCCTTTTCCTAGATACGATTTTCTTAGAACTCCTCCAGTTATTCTCTCCGTCACACAACAGCTACCGAGAGTGAAAGTTTATCACGTGCTTCCTCTGAGACATGTAAAGCCAGCCAACTGCTTCTTTTTTAACTGCTGCTCATGCTGTCTCATGGGGTAGATAACACACTTGGAGGAAAGTGCTATCCCACCCCCTTCAGCAAGCCTCAGCGCATATGAGCCCTCACTGATTGATGGTTAATAAATCTGTATATACCTATACACTTTGATTAGTTTTGATGTGGCTTGCAGTTATATACTGATCCTCATCAAAACCTCTTGACTCTTGAACTAATAAAGGTGCACAGCCTATATGGTGCAATTGATCACGGTTTAATATTTATTTACTGTTAAGATTTTAGTACACTTTGGCTTTATTACTACTACTACTGTTATTAATTCACTTATTTCAGTGCATTTGTTATTTAAAAAAGGTACCTGCAAATATCATACAACAATTGTAATCTTTAAAAAACCTAGTAGAATTGATGTTCAATAAATTTTAAATAAATATATTTTTTTACAGTGTTGATGTGCATTTTCCTTTGCATCTTTCATATTTCCTTTATTAAGTCATCCTTTTTAATCTTGGATGTTGTTTTTCCATATCAATAATTTTTCTCTTAGCAGAACCTGACTTTAGCAGTGCCGAAGTCTCATGCCAGTGTTTTGTCGAATTTGTGTTAATTCATCTAGTTTCACATCCTGATTGTCAAAATGTGATGTGAGAGTTTGCATAGCTTGCATTCGTACACCTTACTCATCATCTGTCTTCATTTTCTTCTGCATTATCTTTCTTGGACATCGGGAAGCTGTTAACTACACTGGGGATTTTGGACAGTAAGGAAAAAAAAAAAAACCCGAGAAAGCAACACAGAACAATATGGATGATATAAAAGAAAATATATTCGTAAATAACATCTGTGATTTCATGTTTATAGATTATTCGACTCATCTGAGATCTAGCTCACATGCTGTAGGTCTTATGATCAATACATTGCGCAAGACTTCCCTTGAATGCACATGTGCTCAGAATTGTTAGCAGTTGCTAATGTGAGAAATGATGAGTGGGTGAATCTTGTGTTTCACAGATTAGTTGGCAGATGAGATTTATTCTAATCATTTGTGAGCTAAAAGATTATGTTTTGGTGAAAGTGTAAACTACATTTTCCAAGTGTAAAGCAACTTTCTACACAATACACCTATAGTAATACTAGTATTAGTACTAGCATATGAGTATAGCTTGCCAGACTGTGATGGTTACCTCTTTTAGGCAGATCTTAATCTGCAGCTGGATGTATGTACAATAGCCATGAATTGACATGACAGTTATTATTTAATTTCATTGCAATATAGTGTATATGGCTTATTTAGTTTTGCTTATGGTTTATCGTGTGATTTTTAAATCTATTTAAGTATTTCGTGACATCACGATGTCTGTCCATCATGGACCCACCCATTTCCAGATGTCAGAAGGGACCTTACTTACAGCACCAGATGCCAGCGCCGAAACCCACATTCAAAATCAGCCACAGAAGCACTTTAAGCAAAGTCATCTCAAACAACACTATGTCGTCTTAGTAATTGCTTCTAAGTCGTTCTGAATTGCCTCCGTGTTGTGTTTCGAGCTACAACGCAAACGAGCCTCTAACACAAACCTGAATGCCAAATCCCTTTCCAGCCCCTGATCAAGTTGTAGCACACCTTGGCTAGTGCATTAGCATTGCAATTTACTCTATTTGGGATTCAACCCCAGAACTGCTACAGTACTTAGCTATTCATTAGAAAGCTTGAAATGTCAGTATTTTTTAATTAACATTACCCACATTTTATGTAGCATAAAGTGGTACATAATATTCCATAGCATCGTCTCATTTGCAACAAAAGCAATGAACGAGCTAACGCTAACGTACAGACAAACTACAAAATGCAACATTAATCACGTTGTCATAAACGTCTGTAAATTAATATCCTTATTATGTTCTTCATCCATTTTCACATGCTAGTTTCTCTTCTGAATAACTTCACCACAGCATACTGCATATGAAAATAATCAGCATAACAGAAGGTAATATTTGCTAGGTTACGCTTTAATCTGTACGACAAACCATCAGGTAATCCTGGAAAATAATCTAGGAATCAGCAGGTAACCTTTCTGTTCATTTTCTGGCTCTGAAATACCTCTTGGATGTAATTATCAATAAAAATACATACAGTAGTAGGTTAATGATACTTTTGCGATATAACGTTGCAACTAATATAATGTTAGCCCTGTGAATGCAAAGGCCAATACCAAACTGCTAAAACAATAAAACAATAAATAAATAAATAAATAAATAAATAAATCATCAGTCTGCGACATTAGTTGAGGATTGGCTGAGTACAGCAGAGTTAAGATGTAGAAATCTTTCCATTGAGACCAAACAAGGACAAACTATCGATCGGAAACACCGCTCCTGTCAACACTCCCAGTCCAAGACATAGAGCAGCTTCCAAGTCAACCAACCAACACACGCACACACACACACACACACACACACACACACACACACACACACACACACACACACACACACACACCTTTCTCTCTTTCATAAGAAATAAACCATTTTATAATATTATACCCTAGTACGTATTATGGTAAAATCCTCAGCTTTAAATTCATGTGTTTATCGTATAATCCTTCCTACAAGCTTGAATTCATTCTTCCAGCATTAGGTTTGCTTCTGTACAAATGCACTTAAATGTCCAATTAGGAGCAGACTCTAGGTCTGCAAGTACTGTAAATGGTGCACCATTCTTACTTTCTCCTCCTAACATCCAAGCTCTGAGTTTCTGAATATCAGCTCATATCCAATCAGATCCAACCTCATTCTCGGTCGCTCTTCGTATATGTATGAGTACATGAAAGATTTTGCTAAAATCTTAGAAATATATTAGAAATATTAGAAGTATGCTATGAGAAAGTCGTCAGATCAGAATGAAAAATATGTGCGATTGCTGTTGTGCTTTTAGAACATTAGAGCACATTAGTATACATTAGATTGTATTGTAGAGTAAAAAGTGTGTGTGAGTGTGTGTGTGTGTGCGCGCGTGCGTGCGTGTGATTTATTGATTGCGGGTTATTTGAAGATCCCTGCCCCGTTGTGAAACTGAGACAGTAGAACAGCACAACAGCACCTGCATTAATCAGCATTTGGAAACACGGACCATGTTTAAATAGCACTTAAAATCTCACACTACTACAAAAAAGGGACCTTACTAGGATACTAAAAAACATGAAAATCCTTTGCTTTGTTATTTTTGTTTTTGTACACAAAATGGCTTGTATGTCATTACATCATTTTCCACCAACAGGACTTTGGGTTGTTCTTTTTTTTTTTCTTCGAAACATCAAGAAATACTAGTGCTAAACATAAAACACAAGGTTTCATACTGTACGTAGTAAAGAGCCAAATAATTCATGAGGATCAGGTTGTATCTTCACACAGTGTTCCACTGGATTTAAGACTCCTGTAAACACGTGAGGGCATCCTGCGCAGGTGACTGCATGGGTGTACATTTTCACTGGGGTCAGAAAATGAAAAACCGAACAAAAGTCTCACGTTTCGCTACAGAAAGAATAAAAAATAAAAAAAAAGAAATGCAGCAGTGGATGTGATAATGGCAAGAATAAGAAATACCATGTTATCGGGTGTTAAAGGCGACCACATGAAGGAGCTTTTGGGATTTTTCTCATTTTCTTCACTGTAAATAGACAAGATGATTATGGATAATGTGTATTGTAGATGAATGCATTAATCAGCCATAACATAACTGAATGCAATAATAAGCCAACCCGTTTGGTTCGATTCCACAGAATAGTCAACGCACCACAAAGCACCAGAATGCCTAGTGCACCAGAGCCCAATGCTGCCCACCCAGAATGCAAACTTCCCAGATCCCAATCTGATCAAGCACCCATGGGATACACCAGTCTTGCCAACGTCCTGGTGCTAGATCCCACAGCACACCCCTGATGTCTTGTGGAGTCAT
The DNA here is from genome assembly GCA_011419295.1 of Clarias macrocephalus. Taxonomy (NCBI): domain Eukaryota; kingdom Metazoa; phylum Chordata; class Actinopteri; order Siluriformes; family Clariidae; genus Clarias; species Clarias macrocephalus. Next base: position 6,561 of record JAAGKR010009950.1, read on the forward strand.
GCCCCGAGGGGCCAATACTGGGAATAATGTTTTGCATTGGCTGATTGGTGATATATGCCATGTTAGCATATATCATGTTAGTTTATCCTAACTATCACAACTATGTATTTAATTAAGATTTTTTAAATATTACATAAATGTGACTAAAATACAGTCATCTGTCAGCATGCATTTTGTGCCCACATTGACAAGCAGAGCTGCAGCAACGTTTCTGTCTCTCTCACCTCGCTACACCTCAGCACTTTCCAGATGCTTTGCACTCAATACAGTGCTGCATAGGAACAATGCCAAGTTGCCAGTCAGATTAAACCATCATATTGGCAATATTACTTTAAGACCCTTGACAAAAATCTAGAAAAGAAATGGCGATACCTCTGGGTACACAACCAAACACACCTCCCTACCTCAACCAATCAGCAGTTCAGCTGAAATCTGGTTAACGCGAAGCCCTGTATACAGTATAGTGTACACATGACATGCTATAAGGATTTTGTAAGCATGCACATCACACCCTCTCTGCAATGCAAATTTGCAAATGTGCTTTAATGCAGATGTATAACCCAGCCTTCAGACATCAGAAACGAGCGGATGAAGGGTTTTTTTTTTTCTGATGTCCCTAGAGATTTAAGTCCAAACTTAACAGATTGTTCAATACACTTCAGTCCGGGCTGCTGTATAAATGCGGCACAATACGGCAGGCTTTGAAACAAGGATGCAGATACTATACCGGCTATGACAGTATTCTGACAACATTCTTTACTCAGAGTTGTTGTAATGACTACTACATCTGAACCCTGAATAAAAAGCAGTTTTTCCGTGGTTGTGTGCGGAGTATTACTAATGTCATTCGCGTAAGGGGTGTTCAAGTCAACCCAGGACTTTTTCTTTGTGCAGAGTAACAGAACACAGTTATGAGAGTAAAATCTCTCTTTATTTCTCTATATAATCCCCTGCTACATTATTATACATAGCATTTCAACAGTGCTTGGATACCATCAAAGTAGGAAGTTTTCACAGAATGCCAGAGCCATGATCCAACAGTCTGCTTCACATTGGCCTCCCAGGAACTTTCCACAAAAATGTGGAAGCAAGGTGAGACCTGGAGGATGTGGCAACAACTCCCAGCTCAGTTCCTGTAATGTGCAAGTGGTGTTCGTGAATGATTGTGTGTACAGTTCTGACAGACAGATGTATCTCTTCCACAAATTCGTGACAAGTTATCAGTTGATTTTCAAAGATCAGGCATTCCACTCACTGAATGTTAGTGGGAACGACTGCAGCGGGCTCCGAGCCACCTTGGATGGGATCATCATGCACATTTTAAAGGAGACGTACGGTCTTAAGCGTGGAGTGACCAAAAAAAAAAAAAAAAAAAAAAACCTAGGAACAAAATGATAAAATGCAAGAACAAGAAAACAGCATGAAATCTTTAGACATATTTAGTTATCTTTATCCTCCAGGATTAAAAGAAAATCTTAATCCATAATATTGGTCAATAGAAAGCCTGAGGTGTATTGTTATGTAAGAGAAAATGATGGATGTCGATAAAAGTTATATCAGCAGAATATGGACTGTTTTGTCATTTACAGGGATGGGCAGAATTTTTGATACATATTGTATCTGAAATATGAGATATCATGAAGTACCAAATGCACAAACTTGTCTTACGTAAAACAAATAGATGGTAATGTGTCGAACAGTTACAGCTGTTACACTGTAGTCTATGTAGGGTTTAACGGATTTGATAAGGTAATATCCTACACTATTCATCATACTTTGTGCTAGCTGGTAAGCACATTTAGGTTTTCTGTTTCTACTATTAAGCAAGAAATCGATGCTGCAGAGAGAGTGAGCCCATGATTTGCTGCCCATGCTAGCTTTTCCATTTATCATACATATTCACTTTACCCTAATGCACAAATAGAAAAATATTATACCAACTAACATTAGGAACTAGAGTTGTATTTCTCAGCCTGCCAGCTGGACGCCAGATACACCATTACTCCATTTATTTGATCTATTTCACCAACATTAGGCCTTATTTCCCTGATTAAAGACCTTGGTTAGAGAGCAGGTTTGTGTACTGCTGCTTTCATGTCCCAGAATCTTTTTTTTTTTTTTCTAACTAAAAAATAGGCCACAATAGATCTTATTTATTTTTATTTAAGGTACATTTAATTGTGTACGACACTAGCCTAGGTTGTGGTGTATTTTCCCTTATCCCGGTTATTATAGTTAGTTTACACTATAAACCTGGCACGTTAAAATGACTAATTTGTTTATAAAACGTTATGTTTAAAACGTGCAGTTGGGGACATTGGGTAGAATAGTTGCATTCAAATTGTGCCTCTGGTTTGTGTGCTGAAGTTTGCATGCTGTCCCCATGCTTTGTGGGTTAACTGCAGGTATTCCAGATTCCTCCCACGGGCGTTATAGGATAGACTGTGTGTGTGTGTGTGTGTGTGTGTGTGTGTGTGTGTGTGTGTGTGTGTGTGTGTGTGTGTGTGTGTGTGTACATATGCCCTGTAAGGGGATGGCAACCCAATTAAGGTGTCCCTGATTTTTCTATGATAGGATCCAGGCCTTGTTACCCTACACAGGATAAGCACTCAGTCACTTACTCCCTCATCATTTAAAACACTTTATCCTGTGTACAGTCTCGCGAGGCGCCTGGAGCTTATCCTAGGAGACTCAAGGTGTGAGGTGGGGTACACCCTGGATGGGGTGCCAATTCATCACAGGGCATGTAAACACATACAGTACATACACACACTCACTCACAGTACAGGCAATGTGGAAACGTCAGTTAGCCTAATCTGCATGTCTCTGGGAGAGTGTGGAAGGAAACCGGAGTACCAGGAGGAAACCCACCAAGCACCAAGCAGAACATGTGGACCCTGGGGGTGCAAGACGACAATGCTAACCACTAAGTCACCGCAGACAAATTTATTGTAATTATTGTAAAAATTTAACAGTAATACTAAAGCAAATCTCAGGATGTTGGTCAGACTTGAAAAGATCGGAAATAGGTAAAATAAAAGATTTAAGTGGCTTAATAAAAGACTTTACAACTATATGCGAAACCCTTTGAGATCTTTGAAAATGAAGCTCCTGTCCCGAACAAAGTTATAATGTTTGTTTGTTTGTTCTTTTTCTTATAATAAGAAAAAAATTTACAATATAGCAAAAGTGAAGTTAAACTGCTCGCACGCGCTTAAGTGCTACTGCCAGCCTTTCCCGCGCGCGCTGCTCAGGGTGGTTCCGTGAGTGAGAGCGCGCGCGGATAAAAGCGGCTGAGATGAGATAGTGAGAGTAGAGAGAGAGAGAGAGAGTGTGTGTGTGTGTGTGATGGGGGAATAACGGATTAGCGGGAGGGAGGAAGGGAGGGAGGGATGGAGAGAAGGAAAGAGGGAGGGAGGGGAAAGGGGAGGGAGATTTTTCGCGATGCTTTCCCCCTATCTCTCTCTCTCTCTCTCTCGCTCTCTCTCTCTTATGTTGCCCTTGAGCGCGCGGGGCAAATCCGTTCCTTTAAAGTCGGGAAGAGCAAAGGAGGGCGCGTGGAAACTCCGGCGTGTGACTTTGGGAAGCTGCGCCTTCTTCCCGCATCTGATTCGCGGCTCGTCGCTTTCGGAAGTAGGGCATCTTCCTGGGAGAACGCTCGAGTGCTGCTTTCACGGAAGAAGAAAAAAAGAAGAAGCAACAAACAAACAAGGAAGAAGAGCATCTTTTTTTTCCCACGGGGGGAAGACCGCAGCGCACGTGAAAGAAAGAGAGCGAGAGAGACAGAGAGAGAGGGGGGGACACCGGGGCGCGCGCACCTGCCAGAACGCGCCACATGGAAAGAGTCTCGCGCAAAAGCGTCCGGTAAGTACTGCTAAACTACGAACTATACGGTAACAAACCTGACCCAGACCTACTGCAGTGGGGGAAAACACTCCGGTTTGCGACCCACCCGCATCCCACACGCTTCTAGCGAATGAACCACACCGAGCTGTCACTTACGCGACGACGCTTCAAAGTTGCTCCAAAAGTCGCGTCGCCGGTGATGCGCGAGCGATGGTGTTATGGCGGTTATTTATTATTATTTTTTTTTTATCAGCGTTTGATCGTTGTTCTATCTTGCAGTAACTCGTATTTACTGTACCGGGAACGCGACACACCCCGCGCGCGCTGCCGTCCGCTATGCGGAGTAGAGAGAAAGAGAGAGAAGGAGAGAGAGAGAGAGAGAGAGAGACGGGGCGAGTCCTACTGACTACATTTCCAGTACAATCACCATACAGTATAGTGCATTGAATTTCCTGTTCCTTAATGTCCTCAATTTCTAAACCAGTTACCAAGAGGGATTATGGGATTGCAAGCTTTCTTCTCTACTAGAACAAGAAGTAGAAAAAGTTTAACTTTATCAGCTTATCCGGCAAATTTCTGCTCTCCATTCATAAATTAGGCCAGGACTTCTACACAAGTTTCACTCATGCTTAGTGAAAACAAAATACTGAAGTTTATTTTTTACTAACAGACTTTCATTATTACTACCACAGCACTTAGTGCAGCTAAAAAACACTCACTCACTCATCGTTTACACCGCTTTATCCTGTATACAGTGTCGCAGGGGGCCTGGAGCCTACTGTATCTTAGAGCATGAGGCAGGGTAAACCCTGGATGGAATGCCAATCCATCGCAGGGCACACACACACATAATACACACTCACACGGTCATTTACACACTAGAGGCAGGTACCCGGAGAAAACCCACCAAACATGCAAATCCATGCACATAGACCCGAAGTGGATATCGAACCCGGACCATGGAGGTGCAAGGCAGCAGTGCTAACCACTAAGCCACCGTGGCACCGTAACTAACATTCAGTGAAGCATTATTTTTGGTTTTATAGCTTGTTATGTAAAACACTGAAGAAAATATTGTTTAAAAATATTATAGGAAACTAATCAACTGTGGGACTCGGTCACCACCCTGAGTGTTGATAATTTTCAGATAACGGCACACCCCAAAGTGTATAAACAATACTTTAATACCCCAAATATAGCAAAAACAGCAAACTGTAATTGTTAAGCATTCGATGTACTCGGTTAATAAATGACAAATCATTAATGTTATCCATTCATATCCAGGGTTATGAGCAGGCACTCAGGTTGTTTGTAGAAGGTCATTTTTCAAAATCAAGACTCCTTAAGGTCATTAGCTCATCTTTGACATCAAAGACACTCTGTAAAGTCACCGCAAAGACATTATGAGGTTTGAAATTAGTCCTGAAGTGGAAACATTTTTAGGACTTTAATGATCCAAAAGACGTCGCGAAAAGGTCTCTAGTTTGTCTGGAGTTGTTCTCATGCCAGGATCTTTAGTGTCTCTTTAGATGCTGTAATGACGGAACATTGTAGCTTGTCATGTCACACAGAGAATCACAGAGAAAAGTCACCCAGACGTGTCAGAAACCTTTGAGTGCTATAAAGCCTGTAATGAAACCTTGCATTTAACTCAGCATGAGCGGCCTTATACTTTCCTTACCATCTGCATTGATTTAATGTGTGTGGAAAGTTACCAAGATTAGGGATGGGATGGATTTGGTCGTCCTACCTTTGTCACGACTTCATTTGTAGACAAATAAAACTGAATGAAAACCAGCCACATTGTGCTCATTAAAACAGTGTCTGTTTTGTGTTTGTTTATTTATTTATTTACTACCTCAAACTGCAGACTTATAAAACTGAAAAGGCCTCTATTGCTAATCACGTGTCTGACATTATCAGTGTGCATGTATAAGTTAAAACCTAAACAGAACTTCAGTTATCAGAACAATGATTCCTTGCTACCTCTTCATATTATGAGGGGCGTTCAAGTCAAACAGGGATGTAATTGTGCAGAATAACAAAACACAGTTAGAAAAGGTAAAACTACCTTTATTTCTCTAGATAATCCCATGCTACATTAATGCACTTATCCCAGGGTTTCCCTTATCCTAATGCTTGGATACTACCAATGTAGAAAGTTTTCTCAGTACACCAGAGCCACGACTGCTTCATGACTGAAACCTGGGCCTCCCCAGAAGCAGGTGAAAAGAAGCTTGAAGTGAGGTCAGGATCGTATAGGGGATGTGGCAAAAGCTATGAGCATGAGGTCATGTATTGTCATTCAAAAACAGAACAACTTTGGTGACTAACCAGGTTCTTGGTGTTTTTTCACTAAGAGCATTACATTCAGTGAATGTTCACAGGAAGGACTGCAAACTCAGCCATGCTTCATTAAAACTTTTACTACAAACATTTTACTACAAATGTTTTAGTGCGGCTGAGTGTCTCATCACCATACTGTACTTGAAGTCTTCTGTAAATGTAAATGGAGAAATTTCAGCACAAGTCCCTGTTTGACTTGAACGCACCTCATATTATCGATGGAAATTTGCTATTTACCATCCATGATAATAATAATAATAATAATAATAATAATAATACCCTCATAAAATTATGTAACAGGAGGGACAGGTGAATTAGCATTCTTTTTCTGTTTACTGTAATGTTTTTGGTATTATTTTACACCATGTTCAGGGATTAATATTGTATTATTGCCACAGTGACCTCAATAGGAGAGTTAACAAAATAACAGGGCACCACAGTTAAAAGGAGAACATGGTTTTCGATTACATCAAATTTGATGAAGTACATGATGGAGAATTTAGAATAAGATGTCGAGAATTAGTTGAGTAACCTTTGCACAAGAGACCCCAGTATGTGCATTACAGTGTCTGCACCAAACAGGCATCATTCGTCTTATCCCTGCCATCACAAATGCATCAAGATAATGTAATATACTGGAGTGTAGCTGAGTATGACAGGAAGAAGCACAGTGTACAGTACTTTGTTTACTACATGCAGAGTGAGTAAAGTGTTCAAACAGGGAAATGTGTATAGTGCATATATACTAATGATACCTGGATGAATTACCACAAGTTGCCACTTATCATGCAAGTTGCTTTGGCACTGTACAATGACTTGGTACTTTCCATTTAGTACTAAATGGAAATCAGCAGTTGAAGTTGGTAGTACATAATTTAATAGACAGTGTACTGTAATGTGCAGGTGAAAAAATGGTGGCTCCATTATACCCTAGACCCTATTGTCCTGCATGTTCGTGCTGTGCTCTTATTATTCTTAACACATATGGCAAATCTGGGTCTTAGAGAGTCTCTAAGAAGGAAAAAACAGAAAATTCCTACATTTATTTGTAATTACACAGGAAGACTAAAAGCTGTGGGTGTAATGATTAAATGACTTGGAGCGAGGCATTAATTTAAAAAGCAACAACGGAAAAGCATTTAAACAACAATAATTATAAAAAATAATAATTTGCTCATGACACTGACATAACTTGATTTAGCATACTTTTAAAATATAAATTTTTCATGGAATCATCATTTGCGAATTACTAATGAGCCAAATCCAGATTCTGAAGTTACAAAGCTGCTGAGTTAAGTCACATTGAATCATATCATAGCAGAAATCATCTTGCATCATAGCAAATCAAGTGATTTTAAATTGAATTATATCGTATCCTGAGGAAATGCTTTGAGGCACCTATACATACTTTTTTTATTTTATTTATTTTTATTTTTACAAAATATGACATATACATGAATATGTATTATGAAATCAATACCCGAGTCAAAATTTCATCAAGTCTGAAAATGAATTGATGTTGTCTAGATTTAGCTTTGTTTCCCAGAACCACTATTACAAATTGTATCCCGGAATATACCTGCGCTATCAGGGACAAAAACCCCATTGATGTGATAACCTGGTCATTCAGTACATTCAGGTTGTCAGCTGACTTCATTTTTATTGCCACATAATGTTGCTGAGTCTAGACCTGAGCAACTGCATCAACTCCAGATCATCACACTGCAAAACAAGATTTTTTTTTTTTTTCTGATTTGCTTCACTAACAAGTGGCTAATAGACACACATATGTTTAGTCCCAATCATGTGAGTTCTTTTCTCATTGTGTGTGTGTGTGTAGATATGCTCTCATTTCACTATTAAACATACTGTAGCTGTGATTTTTACTATCATTTGTTCAGTCTAGTGATCTCTAATCATGACCATTCAGGATTTTGTTTTCATGGTTCTCTATCCTGCCAGGTTATAATAATGCATTCTTAACCCAAACGCAGTAATTTCATCAATCTCCTTAGTTGTTTTCTTTGTACTGTATGTGTAGCTCTTTATTAAAGAGCACTGAGAGTAAAGTTGTCTCTTACTGTCTTGGTTTCAGGAACATTAAGTTTGGTGAACGTTCAAAGGATGCCAGTGACTCTGATGCTGTGATGGACAAGAACCTGAGATGGACAAGGGACTTGACTTACAACTGACACTGAATTTGTATCTCCCTTATTGTTTTACCAACCATTCCTTAACTCAAATACAAATTCAGATACCTCATACACAATGATCGTGGCAAGTTTACCAGATGCTCTCACGTGACTCCTGTTCTATGCCAACATCTCTTTCCTGTGAATTTAACGACGGCCCTTCTCTTGTTTCCTGGTTGGCGCTTGTCATGCTGGCACGAGCCACTTTCTTCCTCCTTGTCCTCCTGCACATGCTGGGGCAGGTTCGAGGCCAGTACGAGCTGTGCAAATCACTCCTGACCACGGATGAGGGCTCAGTGTGGGAGCAGCATGCGTGCCAACCCAAGGCCCAGTCAATGAAGGAGTTCATGCGCATACGCGTGGAACCACCAAGCATCACGTGTGGCAACCCACCTGAGAAATTCTGCACACTGGTGAGTTGCTATTATTATATATATGATAAATTGCGGATTAAAGAACTATTATTTGTAAGATTTTAGAGTGTCTGTTTCATTATTTTGTTTATAAAATGAAATTTATCGAGCTTATAAAGATGCAAAATGCAAGGAAATTTGTAAAAGAAGTGATTTTTTCAGATTTCAGATAATTTGCATGTATAGATTAACTTAAGATAAAGATTGTCATCTAATCGTCTATACCACTTTATCTTGTATTCAGGGTCACGGAGGGCCTGGAGTGTATCGCAGGAGGCTTAGGGCATAAGGCGGGGTACACCATGGACAGGGTGCCAATCCATCGCAGGGCACACACACACACACACACACACACACACACACACACACACACAGTACACATACAATACACACTATGGGCAATTTTGAGAATGCCAGTTAGCCTAATATGCAAATCTTTGGACTGTGGGAGAAAACGTACCTGGCCAAAAAAAAGTCGTATTTAATTTTTTTTTTTTTTTTATGTTACATTTTCCCTCATCATTATATAAATAATTTAAATGAATGAGTGCAGCTATTTTAATATAGCCCTAAGCCTAAACTGTCATAAAAAAAAAAAAGATTGGCACAAGCCAGGCATTCTTATCTTACTGGCACTGGATAAAAAGAAGAAACAGGTCAGTGGAAAATATCACATGACCACCATAGACTAACTTCTAACGAAATTCGAGAACAAATGAGCTCCATCACTCCTGAATCCATTTCCTCTTTTAATGCAATGTTGGACTCGCTCACTTTTTCTCTCCCCTCCCTTGCTGGCTCTCATATGTCACTGGGGAATCAGACTCCTTTCGTGCCTGAAGCTTGAGCTTGATAACTTCGGAGGGATGTAGAGTAAGGTGGCGTATAACGTATGCGTACAAATTTCCCACCCTCTCCGACTCAACACTCCTGACACAGCACTGACGGTGAATTATTTTCACTTGAATAGGACCATCACGTTATACAGTAGAAATGTGGGGGACATCGAATCAGTGACGTATCGCACTACAAAATCGAGTTTCTCAAATATAATTTCATTATATATATTTTTGCATTTAAGGTGGTAAAACGGTGCCGTTCGTCTATAGCACATATACGGCACAGCACTGTGTGGTACAGTAGGAGCAAGTTATTTTATAAGTTTGTTTCGAATTGTAAAAAAAAAAAAAAAATTTTATTTTGAATTGTGATTTTTATAAAATTGTGATACCGACAGAGTTGCAATACAAATCGAATCGAGTTTGCATGCTTTCCCTGTGCTTGATGGGTTTCCTCAGGGTACTCCGGTTTCCTCCCACAGTCCAAGGACATGAGGATTAGGCTAATAGTGTGTGAGTGTATATATGTGTGTGTACCCTGTGATGGATTGACTCCCTGTCCAGGATGTACCCCACCTCATGTCCCAAGTCTTCTGGGATAGACTTATGCCTCTCCCACAGTGACCCTGAATACAGGATTAAGCGGTATAGCTGGTGAGTGAGTGAGTGATCTGATCGAATCTACATCTAGGGATCGTGTGGTTCCCATTCTATTATAGAGTACAGTGTTGAAGTCTTGTTTCTTTTTTCATTTTTATATACAGTAGTAATTACATTTAAATTTAGGCATTTGGCAGATGCTCTTATCCAGAGCGACTTACAAAAAGTGTTTTGAAGTTTCCATCATTGGATAGATACTTACACTGGGTTACTGCCTTACTAACTAAGTGCCATCAGTCAGGGAATTTTTTAAATAAAAGATTTGCACTTGGGAGACAATAAACCCAAGGCATATCCATGGGGTTTGTGTTATGGTTTATTTTGTAAAAGTAAATTTCTGTATGTTGTGTTACCTGTCTTGAGGACTACAATTTGTCCTACGCAGTCATCTTCAGTAACCACTTTATCATGGTCAAGGATCCAGATGAAACTACATCAATCCATCATAGTGCACCATGCACACACATTCACACACACCTAAGAGCTTAGTAGAGACAATCCACGGACTGCCATGTTTTTGTGAGTTTGGTGGAAATGTGAGACTCCAGAACACACACCCACATACACAGACACAGGGAGAGCAAGTGAAACTCACATGCACAGTAACCCGAGCTGAGGACCCTGGCGCTGTGACGTGGCAATGCTATCCGCTGCACCACTGTGCCTCTTTGGATTATCTAATAGAAATGTATTAGTGGTCCTTTTTCTAATTGGTCTCCCATCCACGGTGTGTTTCTGCCTCCATCCCAATGTTGTCAAGATAAGCAGTGTAGGATGTCCTGTATAACTTAGAAGCTCAAACTATAAGATGAATTGATCGATAAGTTTTTTTTATGGAATCTTTTTCTGGGAATTAATGATTTGACACATGATAACGGAATTTTTTCAGGAACGGTTCAGTTGTCCCAGAAGACTAATCTTTTCAGTTCGTTATCAGATTTTACCAAAGTGTGGTAATAAAACTGCAGCTGGTCAAGATGTGTCTAATATGTTGCTGCATTAGAGGTTTATTCCAGTTCTTAAAGCAATTTAATGGTTTCATCTTAAGATCTATGGAAGTCTACAGGAGATAATGTTTGTGCTATGTCTGTCTTTATGAGAATGGATTTCACCAGCATTCATGCGAGGGGTGTTCAAGTCAAACAGGGACTTTTGACTATGCAGAATCTCTCCTAATTTCTCTATATACAGTAATCCCTTGCTACACTAATGCACGTATCTCAGCGTTTAACTAGGGCTTGGATGCCGTCTAGGTAGAAAGTTTTTTCATTGTGCCAGAGACAATGACCAGCCTGCCTGCTTCATGTCTGGAACGCTGGCCTCCCAGGAACTCCTTTAACAGCCCAAACATGTGGAAAATGCTTGGAGCGAGGTCAGGACTGTATGGCGGATGTGGCAATAACCCGCAGCTGAGTTCCTGTAATGTGAAAGTGGTATTTGTGAATGATTGTGTGCAAAGTTCCGACAGACAAATGAGTCTCTTCCACAAGTTTGTGGCAAGGATCCACTTGCTGAATGTTCACGGGAACGTCACCACGGCCGAGATCATCATCCACGGCTTTCTTGAAAACTTTTGCATTGTTTAAATGTTTTTACCGCGGCTAAGAGTCTCATGGGCATATATAAGCGCGCTTGACGTCTTTGGTTTTACATCTGCTATGACAAGAAAGTTCAACACCCGTCGTATTTTAACATAAATGCGAGTGCTTTGAGCGGAAAAAAGAGCCAAGGAAGTGGCTGAGGTCAGCAGAGAGCAACACACCGAGGTGTTGTTTATCCATGTGGTTTCTTGGCAAACTGAAAGAGCCCAAACTAAAATGGAGATTTGGGAGGATTTCAGATTTTAGCGCACTGTTGGAGACATCTTGACATGTGAAGGACAACAGAGAAGCCAGAGGTGAATGTTTCAAAATATTCATTAGCAATAGCATTAAGTAAGAATAGCGTTAAGGAAAAGAACTGTCAAAGGTAAAGTTGCACTGTTTGATTGAATGAATTTATTTATAAGAGTATTTTATTTATCATTTATGAAACAGATCTAAAACATTGAAGGATAGAATTCTGAAAAGCCTCAAATCTCACAGCCAATTTTGAAATACTTCATGCACGCAAAACACACTCATACGCTTCTGTGTCGTGTATTGATGGTGCAACCTGCTAATGCACTGAGCTCTAGAATGTTCTTTGAATCTCAGTATGCTGTGAAATATTGATGGCCCCCTAATGGCGGATGTCCAACTCAGATGGACAGGCATATCCGACTCAGCGGTTCTGCTACATAGTCGTCCTTCTCTCCTTCCATCTTCGCACCCATTCATGCATTGGTTTATTCCTCAAAATAAAAAAGGATTCGTGACGAGCGTAGGACAGAGAGGCATGTCACATCTGACCATCTCTTCCAGCTCTCCATTCCCCTTTGTATCTCATAGAAAGAAAAGAATTCTGCAAGTCATACGAGACAGATAAAGGGGCCTCTTTTCATCCTTCCACACCATCATACACATACTGAAAACTGCCAATTAAAACTGAGATGTCAGCCATGAAAAAGTCACATGACTGGCATGTCAATAGACCTTGCCTGCTTGCCATCCCTTTACTGACCCTTCTACACTCTGTAAAAAATTTACACAGTAAATCGTAGAGTCAAAATCAAGGCGCAAATGGGTTATGGTCCAGTGCTGGCCCAAATCTGATGCTTATATCTGGCGCACCATACCTCCATGGACAGCCAATAACAAACCCAAATTTATGTGGCTGGCAGAAGGCACGCATTTGTTGGCACAGGTTACAAACGCCGTGTAAACCTTAAACATGAGTGATTACAGTCAGGCCTATGGTGATCCACTACAAACTTTACATCGCCATAATTGATCATTACAGAAAACGTCATTAAAAAATAAATATTTACATTTAAATTCTGTTATCTATTCTATAATTGCAAAAATAATATTATTTTTTTATCATCATTTTGTCGTGTTTTATCTAATTTAGTCGTGTTCAACTACATTTACATTAAGGCATGTGGCAGATGCTATTATCCAGACCGACTGACAAAAAGTGCTTTAAAGTTTCTGTCATTGGATACCCGTAGATACTTACACTGGGTTTGTAGGTTACTAACTAAGTGCCATCAGTCACAGTTGGGAAGTTTTTTTTTTTTTTTTTGAGATTAGTCCAATTATTGAAGAAACAGATACGTCTTGAATTGTCCTTGTGTCGCTCAATTCCCACCCGTCATTAGTGCACTTCTCCAACAAGGCTACTTCTGCCAGTCAGGGAGGGTTGAAGACTATCACATGTTTCCTCCGAACCATGTACCATGTGTGACGCCAGCCAACTGCATCTTTAAAATTGCTCACTCACGCACCGATGCGAGGGCCATAACACACATTTGGATGACAGCACTATCTGCTCCTTCCGCTTTCATGAGAGCACTAAGTGCCTCCCATCCCTCCCCGCTGAGAGGGCTCGGCCAATCAGCTCTCTCTAGGCCTTCGGCTGCAGGAGGCTACAGCATCACCTGGGAATCGAACTTGTATTATAGGGCAAGCACTATACCACTGCCACTCGGGGGCCTGGACTCCTTTATTTTAATCTCAGTTTAATATCACAGCTAACCTGCATATAACAAAAAAAAAACACATTCTTAGATTGAAATATTGCATAGAAATATCACACTTGAGGTCATGCTGTTGTACTGAATATGAGCACGGCTGTGATGTGGTCGATTATTAATATTAATATTAATATTAATATTATTATATTTAGCATAACAGCACAACCCTGAGATTATGATTTGTTTATTTAACCACATTTAACAGAAGTGTAGTACTGTAGTTTGAAATTAATCTTTATGTAGCCTAAAGATAAAGAGAATAGTGGTAGTGGACAGGTCTTGAGAAACTTATATGATTTTTTTTTTTTTTTTAATGATTTCCATTTATTCCAATTTACAATATAAGCTAAAGTTTGGGGGTGTGGGGTTGAGTCCTAAATAGCATGAAATGGAAAGCTGGTGCACTATGGTGTATAATCCCTTGTTCCATTTCCCAAGTAGTGTCCTTGACCAGGGGTTGGAGAGGTATTTGGGATTCAGCCTTGTGTTTATAAAGATATACCATAAAGATAGTCTGCTTTGTAGCTTATGTTAGTCGTGAACAGACCAACACAGTGGGTTTAGAGGCAATTCGGAGCAACTTTAAGATGACATAACTGTTTAAAATGAAATAACATTATCAGATGTGTTGTGCTTCCATGACTGGTTTTGGATGTGGGTTTTGGCAGGCAGCTGCTCTCCCTTAATTCCATTAGTGCAGACCGTACCGACCTACTTTCACCCATGCTGGCAACTGACAGTTAGTGTAATTAACCACTGTTAGAACACCTATGACGTGGACTGGTACACATAGTTAAACGTGCCACTGCTGTTACACTCTACAGTATATCACCATTCATGGAATGCCTGTCATCCAATCAGATCACAAGCTGTTTTATACGTAATTGTATTTATACCACTCTAACAGTATACAGTACATCATTTCAAATATGGCAGATATCCTCATATATTGGACTCCATTCAACCATTTAGCTAATAAGTAAATTTTCATCATATAAAGCGGGTAATGATTTTTATTACATACTGATATTGACTTTATTTAAAAAATAAAAATTGCCATTCTTTGGTTCTCAGCTGACAGTTTTCTCCATTTGGTTTGAATTATGGTCTATATTGAGATAGAAACTGAAGCAGTTTACTAGCTTAGCACCGCATTTGAATTTGTTAACACTGACTTCCTGTGTTTAATTCTGGTCTTATGATAGAGCTGAACGGAAATATTATATTCAGAAGATCACTAAAAAAAAAAAAGGAATCCATTCATTCATTCATCTTCATTTACTGCTTTATCCTGATCAGGGCCCGAGTGCACCCAGAGCCTATCCCAGAACACCCTGGATGGGAGGTGGGAGTCTATCCCAGGGTGCACACACACACACACATACACACACACACACATTCACGCAATTTATCATAGTCAAACCACCTACTGGTCCGTTTTTGTGAGGACACTGGAAAACCCAGAGGTAACCCAAGTAGACACAGGGAGACTCAGTGTGTGATACTTCACACAGACTGTAAACCGAAGACAGAAGAGAACCCCGGAGCTGTGAGGTGGTGACGCGACCCTGTAGAAAATGATTCATATTGTACTAATTATAAGCATATAATTGTAAAATGCATAGTCAGTCACACCCTTTCTGAGCTGCACATCACCATGAACATGAGGTAAACATATTGTCGCAGTAATTCCTGTAGAGAGGTAACATATGTGCGCTATATGTGTTCATTTCTCCCTTTCGATTCCCACTTGGCCCAAAAAAGGTGTGAGATATACGTATAAAATGAAGCCTGCAATGCAGCAGTTGGCAATTAATTGTATTTTGGTGACTTCCGATGACTCGGTGTTGGTGGACAGAGCAGAAAACGCACCTGAATTTGTGAGCTTTCCTGCCCTTTTTTTTTTTTTTTTTTTACTTGACTTTTACTGTACTAGATAGCAAGGGTGAGCAACTGTAACCAGGAATAAACAATTTCCCTTTGGGATTAATAAAGTTCTTTGAATCTTGAATCTTCACGCTTAAATGTGTATGAGGTCAGGTGTATTAATGATGGAAAATCACTAGCTAAGCGGAAAATAGAAACACACAGGGAACGCAATGGAAGATGTGTGAATTGTGTGCACATGCAGTGCAATGGAGAGTGTGTGTGCGTGTGTGCGCGCATGCATGCGTGCTGGTGCATTTGCTCCACCACAGAGCTGCTTGTTTTAGAGGCCCAAATGAGCCAGAGCTATAAATAGCAGAGAGAGAGAGAGAGAGAGAGAGAGAGAGAGAATCAGCTGAGGAGACAGGAAGAAGGAGGGAAGAGAAAAACAATAAAGTGTGAGGAAGTTACCTATGGTTAAACACAGGGAGGAAAGGTGAAAGTGAGAGGGAGTGAGAAGGTCTGGATTTGTTTTTCAATTGGCAAGGGCAAGCACCCGATTTAATACTTGGACCTACTGTAGGCATGTACTGTACAGGGTTATAGGTTACAGGGTTATAGGATATACTATAACATTCAACATGCAGAATCTTCTTATTATGGATACTTTAAGCTTTACTCGTTCCAATTTCTGTGCTGATTATATTGTATGATGATGAAGTTACATAAGTAATACAATGTCTTTCCACATTGTAAAACAATGCTAAATTTATTATTAATATGCAATCCCCCTTGAACAGTTGATATTGACATGTGACATGTGCACCTTACTGTACGTTCTGTAAAGCTTTCAGAACACCTTTAATCTGAGGTGCTGTTTGTTACTTGGTGATTTCTGAGGATGGTAACTCTAAATGATCTTCTTCTCTGCAGCAGAGGTAGGTTTTTGGGCTTGCTTTCCTGGGATGGTCTTCATGAGAGCCAGTTTGCATGTTCTCCCCGTGTTTGGTGGGTTTCCTCTGGTTACTCCGGTTTCCTCCCACATGATAATTGCCATTGCCAAATTGGCCATAGTGTGTGAATGAGTTTGTGTGTGTGCACTGTGATGGATTGGCACCCTGTCCAGGGTGTACCCCGCCTTGTGCCCCAAGTCTCCTGGGATAGGATCCAGGCCTCCGTGACCCTGAGTACAGGATTAAGCGGCATAGATGATGAGTGAGTGAGTGAGTGTTGTTGTTGTTATCTAATTATCCAATGCCGTATGTGTTATTTCATAGTTTTGAAATCTCCAGTATTGTTCTAGAATGTACAGTAGACAATAAATCCCTCAACCAAAAAAAAAAAAAAAAAAAACATTAAATTAGATGGTGTGTCCAAACTTTTGACTGGCACTGTACAGTACAGTAGGGTCCTAACTACAAGAAAGGAAATGTTTGCTATAATGAACATTCATTATTCTGCACTATTTCCCAGTTACAATTGTGATATTAGTTTTCTTGCTTGATGGAAAGGTTAGATTTTTCTCGAGGCTTACTGTAGCTCTTCCACTGAAGCATGAGACTACGATGGATCTGATCTAACATGGATCATCAGCTTTTGGAGTCCGTGTCAGCTCAAGTGCAGGCCGTCGTAAAAGTGAGGTGTAAAAAAAATGTTAAAAATAATAAAAAAAAATCCCAAATTCATGAGAAAAAGATTCTACATTTTACACAAGTTGTATGATTTTTTTCTATTATAATGAAAAAGCATACACCCGGTGTTCCGGGTATTCTTTATGGCAGCATGTCTGTGGAATGTTTGGAAACAGTATAGTCACCAGCCTACGCTAGGCATCTACATTACACATGATGATCAGAGTAGAGAGGCTAGCCAGGACATCATCCTTCAACACCTGGTGCCACCAGGTGTAGCCATGTTTAGCTGAGTGGGTGGAGGCCCTGGCCAGGATTCTTGCAGTCTGGCCCTATGCCCTCTTTATAGACTGTGTCATCATTCTCCCAGCAGGTAGAAACATCAGTGTCCGTTGGCACCCTTGTCCGAGATGTTTAAATGTCCCATTGTGATCATCACTCACCTCCGTGCAGAAGGTATGACTGGTAGGACACAATAGACCCCCCACTGTTGAAAGAGGTCCTTCTTCATCTGTCCACATGCCCGTGTGTGTGTGTGTGTGTGTGTGTGTGTGTGTGTGTGTGTGTGTGTGTGTGTGTGTGTGTGTGT
>JAAGKR010009951.1:1348-24553 GCA_011419295.1 Clarias macrocephalus
GTGCTGTATACAACAATACACTTCTATCAGCAGTGTAACGGTGTATACATTACCAGCCAAAAGTTTGGATACACCTTTTAATTCCATGGCCTTTCCTGATTTTTATTTCTTTTTACATTGTTATAAAAAGCTGAACACATGGAAACTCTCTTTTGTACAGTTGATATTGTGATATATCTGCTACTTATGCACTGCACAGCCTCTAATCTGAGATGCTGCCTGGAGCCTATCCCAGGAGACTTAGGGTATAAGGTGTGGTACACCCTGGACGGGTTGCCAATCCATCACTGGGCACACACACATACTCACACTCACACGCTTATTCACACACTGCGAGCAATTTGGGAACGCCAATCAGCCTAACCTGCATGTCTTTAAACTGTGGGAGGAAAGCAAAAAGATGTTAGCTTTAAGAAATGCAGTGGTTTGAAAAACAGATTTAAATATGATAAGAAACAATTAAGAAAAATGTTTTAAGTAAATTTTTTTTTTTAATTTGAAAAACAAAAGGAAAATTAAAACCATGCCAAAACGCAACACTAGATGGTTGTATTTTTGTATGAAAGTAGACCACAGCATTAATCGCACTTTTAGTTGGTTGCTTGTATACTCGATGAATCATTTTCAACATACAGTAATTATTGTTGAAAAGCGGCTTTTACACAATTAAAAATATGGATACACAAAAAAGATTCACTATCAGATTGTCCCTGTTGATTTATAGGCATTTCACTGCATATCGTACTGTGTATGACTGTGTATGTGACAAATAAAATTAGAATTTTGATCAAGTGGCAGGAAAAAACTCCCTGAGATGACAATAGGAAAAAACATAGAAACTAAACTCAACAGGGGACCCATCCTCATTTGGGTGATATTATAGGGTATAGCCATAAATCAGACCCTGGTATATCTGTGTGATGAGGTTATATATTCAAAATAATGGGTCCACTAATAATATGAGGTCCACTGTGCATTCATCTTTCATGATTAAATGAGTCTTTATTCATTCATTGATCTTTGGGAACCGTTTTTTATTTATTTTATTTTTTTTTATCATTAGGGTCACAGTGAATCTATGGGGCTACACACACCCTGACCTGTATACACAGACTCAAAATGGTAACATTTTAGAGCAGAATTTAAAAGTCTTACAGAATGGTATAATAATAATAATAATAATAATAATAATAATAATAATAATCAGCATCAGTAACAGCATCAGCCCTGAAGTGGTATTTTTCAAGGGCCGAGCACTCTCTGAAAACAGTGAAGGCTGCAACTAACAAAACCTTAACCCTAGTAAAAGACATGAAACAAGTCAAGAAAACAGCAGCACTGTAATGTATATTTTTATTTCAATAAAGTTAAATATATAAATATGTTTAAGGCTTTAGGCTTTTTTTAATTCAATTAACTAAAATAAATGTATAATTAGCTTGAACAATTTCATCATGTGTTTTTCACAGTATCAATAATTGTATAATTATATTCACAGGGTAAACATCGGTCACTGGCCATGAACTACATCCATGTCACGACTGTCCTTAGGCAGCTAGGTTATTCAGATGAAAATATTTCATCAAGCAAATGGTCAATATCTAATTGAATTGAAAATATATCTACAGCAAGAGAACAGTGTTCACTTGGCTGCCAGATTTGTTTGGTAAAACATAAAAAAACATTTATAAAAAAAATTGTCGATATATCAATAAAGTTATGTGCAAATATAAACCTTCACCACTGAACTGCTTGACTAGGAAATGCAGTCTAGTGTGCATGACTACAAAATAATAAAATCATAAAATAATAAACATATCTGTCTGAATTCCTGTATAGTTTGAAATACGAGTGGTACTAAACAGAACTGTATCATTTAAATATTAGTGGCAGTATCAGTGTTTTGGACCTTCATCCTCTTTGCAGTCACTTGGTCAGCAACCAGATTGATACTGGGCTTGTTGATAAGTTCAGAGAAAGGCTTCTTCTCTTTCTTGTTTCTCTGTCTGTCCAGCCAGTAGAAAGACACCAGAATGAAGAGGCCAGCAGTAGAAACAGACACACTGCAGAAGAAGAACATGTAGCTAGACTGCCCTGTAAAATCAGCCAACATTCCTGCAAAAGCAAAACCAAATTCAGCATGAGACAATTTCCACAGTATGTCAATGCCAATCTCTTATGTATAAGGGAGATCAGCAGGAAACCTTAATATATGTTCTTCCATCTGCCTTGAGATTTACCTTGAGGAAATCATAACACAATCGCTTTTCTCTCTTTATTTTTGAACATCTAATTTGTAATGCATCTAATTTCAAGGTACAATATGCAGTCAATAAAGATAAATACACAACAGCATCAGAGTGACACTTGATGTTAGTCTCTCATTTGAGCCCTATATAAGTAAAATCTACAAAACTGCATGTTATTATTTAAGACCATAGATGGCTATAGATATTATTACTTTTTAATTGAATATTGTTGATTATAGCTGGTTATTTTATTAATAATTCCAAATCTGTTTTGCTTTTATTGATTTATCATTAATAAATCAATGAATGAGTGATGAAAGTTTTAATCTTTCCATTCGGTATTGACTTTTCAAAATTAAAAATGCCATATAAATGCTGCTTAATAATGCAAATACAATATTAGTTATATAATTTTCATATGAACAGTACACTCTACCACAGTTCTGGAAGGCATATCTCACCTGCTAGAGGTGGGCCAAGAAGAAGCATGACACTTTGCATGATGCAGACGAGACCCAAGGCCGACTGAAAACGATTCATCTCTACTGTGCCCATAAGCACAGTGAAGAGCAGCGCACCCACGACACTCATGGAAGCAGCGAACATCAGCACATAGGCCAGGAGTGCATGGAAACTGGTCACCGCACCACACACACAGTTGCTCAGGCCATTAACCAAGAGGGCAAAGGCTAACACATAGACAATGTTTTGGCTTCCACGGAAGCGCTTAAGTCCAAAAAGCAGCGCCGTTGTCGGTCTTACTATAACATTGACCAGACCAAGGATGGTCATTAGCATAGCAGCATGCTCCTGTTCTATCCCATGTGTGGTGGCGTACGGCACCAGGTAGACAAGAGGCCCTAAGAAGCCTAACATCATCCATGACACACCCAAGGAATAGACAAGGAAGCGTGGGTGGGTTCGTATCAGGTCAACAGCCATATGCTTATGCAGGAAGGGCACTAGGGCTGACAGTGTGCTCTGTAGATACTTCTTGGGTCGGTTTCGCTGCTGCTCTACAAGAACACCATTGGTTTTAAGCAAGGGATTTCCTGACTGTATTAACCTAGACTTCACCTTCATTTTGGTCCCCAGAGGCCTCATGACAGCCCCACACACACAGCAGTTGAGCACTACTCCACCCAGCACCAGAAAGCTGCCTCGCCAGCCAAACTTCTCCAGGAGAAAGTTGGCCAGTAAGGGTAAAACGCATAGGCCCAGTGCTGTTCCTGTGGAAGAGAGCGCACTGGCAAAGGCACGGCGGCGTACAAAGTAGTAGCCCACCATGGTGACTGATGGCTGGAAGCACAAGCAAAATCCCAGTCCTGTTGGGTAAAAAAAAAATTACAGAATTACTTCCTGGAATACCTGGTTCCTTCTCTTCTTTTGTCTCAAGGCTTTCTATAAATTTTACTCCACTCCACTGAATGCACAGTTCACCTACACTTGTACACTTGTATGTTCCATTTTTCTTCTAACTTGTTGATCCAAATAGCGACAAAAGTCTATTCTTTTGCTCAAACATCAGCTTTCACTATAATAAAAATAAAAAAATGCATTTGTGTCCCAGTTTTATACAAGGTGTTCTGTACCCATTGCTGAAACTGGTTAACAACTAGCAATCTGTTTTTTTTTTTTTTTTTTTTGGATATATTTATAGAGGTGTTCAATTTATAGACATTGCAATCATGGATGCAACCGGGATTATTAATCCAGGATCTTAGAGGTCCATATCCTTTACAGTGGGAGCGAGGACGTGTCTACCTACAATATCTTAAAATAAATGGAATACTGCTATTTTGAATTGTCCACATATAAGCAGTGTTGTGAGTACTGAGCATTATGGTTATTGGCACATGCCGACTATGCACATGTATTACATGCTAGACTCACCCGTGAAGACTCCAGTGGCAATGTATAGCTGTAGCATGGTCTGAGCAAAAGAGCTGAGTATCATCCCAAGCCCACTCAAGACCCCACCCACCATTATCGTTGTTCGACAACCAAAGCGCTCCACGAGAATGCTGCATACAGGGCCTATGGAGAAACAGCAATACACATGGAGACATAGACAAAAGACAAAGCACACACAAATACCCAATTCTGACATGACAATTAGAGTATCTGAATTGTAGATGCATCCTGTTAGCACCACCACACATATGCAGATTATCTGAGTAAAATATAATAGAGGAGGATGTTAGTGGAGAGTACAATCATTGTGTACTACACAGAATTGATAAAAATGATTACAAAAGAGAACATGCATATGAACAAGCTTTTTCCTGGTTTATTGTATGCACCCAAAACTATTTAATAAAAAAAAATCTAACACAACTGCTGTAGCATTACAACTATTTTTAAAACTGCAAATATTACTGCACCATACAGAAATTGTGATCTGCACTTTGATATCTTTCAACTTAAATGTTTATAGACTTCATCTGTTTTGTAGATGTCAATTATCTAATTTTCCTCAGCCAGTTGATCCCACCATTGTTCAGTGTCAGTTCAAGGTCAAAGAATCAGGTGATATTTTTTTGCTTTATGCTCTGAAATGATTCATAATGACAATTATTCAACTTCCTAATGAGTCAGTTAAATACTGTAAGTTAAAAAATAATAGATTTCGGGTCCATGTCAGAATTGGCATTGTAGTACATTAAATACAAGTTCATCACATACTGTACAGAGTAACTATGCATTCACATTTTGCAATGTTTTTAATATTCTCGACTGTATAAATATTTTTACTATTTTTAATATTCTCAGCTCGGTTGCTGCAGTTTTGTATTTCCTTTTTTTTATTTCACTAAAGTACAAAAATTTTGTAAGGGTGCCAAAACTTACCCATATAAGTGTCTAATAATAATAATAATAATAATAATAATAAAAACGTACCCCTAGCATAAAATTTGACATATTTAAATGACATAGTAGTTACAAATTACTAATGTTCCTCCATATAGTCAATTTTGGTTCCTATTTCTATCTACTTTGTCTTCTCCAAGTTCACTTTTTCTCCCTTTCTCCCCTTAACAAATGAGACTGTAGTATTTCTGTGAGTATGTCATATTTATTAACTACACAGCAGTATCTATAGAAATCCTCCTCAAGAAATGTAAAAAAAAAAAAAAAACTGTTTAAAGAGGATCACCTTTGTTTTTCCAACACATGAATAGTGGGAATATACTTAAATATTCTCTCAGCTAAGCAACTTACTGTGAAGGTTGTTAGAACAACCTCCTGCCTGGCTCACTGGTCGCAGTAATCAGACTAAACTTGACGTTCCTCCAAAAGGCAAACAGAGACTGTCTTTCTTACGCTCACTTATCAGCTTCTTCACCCAATACAAAAACTCCTTTTTTCCCTTTCTAATTTTTCCCCATATTTTCTTTAAGTGTAGGCTTAAAAATTATTTAGTAAAATACCTTCCTTCACTCTATCTGACTGTTAATTTTTTTCTATATGTGATGGAACCACAAGAGAAAAATCTGGAAAAGAGAATTTAATGACATAATACATAAGGTTCTTCAAGTGCCCATTAGGGTGTTTACTCTTTAATTTTTGTAAGTTTTGGATAGGAGTCATAACAATAAATTGAAGCAATAAATATGAAAATATATATAACCCTTTCTGTAAACTTATGTGAATACATTTCCTACCTCCTGCATGCAGTACTGCTGTCATGATGGCTGGCAGCCAAGATATTTCAGAGTTGCTTGCTTGGAACTCATTTTGCAAAGCTGTGTAAAAAATGCCAATGCACGAAGGAAAGGCAAGCGTGAGTGCCAAGACCACAATGGTAGCCATCAGTACAGCCCAGCCCCAGCCTCCATCAGGTGCCAGATGTTCATCGTGTTGCTCTCCTGTGTGGCACTGGATCCCCTCATGGAAGCTGGAGAACTCTACTTCTGGATTGTCCTGAGCCTCAGGCTCACAACTATGTTCCTGCCCCAGTGCTGTATCTGAAAGATGTGAAGAGGAAGTCCTGATACATGTCTTAGGGTTTTGTGTAGCATCACCGCAGCCTCTTGCCTGGTGGGTGACAAAGCCATTGCTTAGTGTGGTCTTCGGGGTCTCAGGTACATCTACATCTTCAGTCATTCTGCGTGCCAGAGGGGCTTCTCTTCCAGCTGCTGACTGTATAAATCAGTGGACAAAAGAAAACACTGTATACTAAATTCTGAACCCTGAGTTTTAATAGATCTCTTCAACTCCAGTCCAGAAGGGCGTGTTCAACACAGTCCGGTGATTCTTCTGGTCAAACCAAGCTGATTCAACTAATTTGTTGAGTGGGTTCAATGGGTGTGTTTAAGTGTTGGTGATTTACAAACTGTGCAGGACACCGCCTTCCAGAACTGATTTTAAATGCCTGCACTAGATGATCTATCTTTCTAGATGTGATATCTCACAAACATATTTATAGAACAAGAACATACTTCAGCCATTGCTTGGGCTAATGTTCAGCACAGCTTGGTAACTTTTTCCTTCTCACCTAATTATTAACACACAATTTGCAGTCTAAAACAACATGCCCTAAAAAGTGAAGATACAACACACTACTCTGCATGGCATATTAAACATTATTAAACATAATTACATAATTACAATACCTCAATAAAACCTGGAACATCTATAAAAACTTTGGAAGTAATGGAAAACAACAATAAAGACTGCAGTCCAGTCTTCTAAAGAGTCAGTTGGACAAGTGTACTATTAGTTGACTTTTATTTGCCATTGGAATATAATTGTTTAAGCTTAATAAATTAATATGGCCATGAATGAATGACTTGGACATTCTTTACATTCCTTTAAATATTTTTGGTGGGTGGCTTTAGTCAGTGGCTTGGCGCAAACAAGTGTGGTTGACTAGACAGGCTACTGCCTCATGATTCCAAGAAAGCTTTTTTGCACAACATGTCCAGGGTAAGGCGAAAAGGAAGCCCTGTTTACCATGCTCTGACAGAAGGCCAATGCTTCTCAAAGCCCTTCCATGTTTCCACTTCCAGTGACGCTTCCTGCTCAGCACTCTGTGGGGGTCAACCTGGTGATCTTCACAATCCAGCACCCTGCAGAGATTAATGAGACAGACTCCCATGCCAGGTTTTAGTCTAAGCCAAGCCCTCAGAGGTTGATAAGAAGGCTTATTGCATCAAGTAAGAATCCTGCCCTGTCCTCCCCAAATCATGCCATCTTCCGGCCTAATCATACCCTGCCCCAGGCCAGGCTATGCTCAA
This sequence comes from Clarias macrocephalus, assembly GCA_011419295.1. Taxonomy (NCBI): domain Eukaryota; kingdom Metazoa; phylum Chordata; class Actinopteri; order Siluriformes; family Clariidae; genus Clarias; species Clarias macrocephalus. The sequence continues at coordinate 8,838 of JAAGKR010009951.1, forward strand.
CTCATGCCATGCTTTATTTTAATCATGCTCTGTTCTGCCCAATCTAAGCTCTATTCTGTTTCAGCAATGCCATGACCCATCCCAACAATGCTCTGTTCCATTCCAGCAATGTCTTAACATGCTCCAGCATTGCCATGCAGTGTCTGCATTGTGCACTGTCCTGTGTAAGTCTAACGCTTATCTGCCTGATTTGTACTATGCACTGTCATAGTCAGGTCCTGCACAGTCCCATGCAAGCCCTGCACCATTCCAGTGAAGCCCAGCTAAGCCCTCTGGTATAGAAGAAACTCTGCTGGTCCATTATTTGCCTTAAATTTGCCTGATACCAGCCGTGAACACCATGCTATTACTGTCACCAAGCTTTAAGGATGTTGTGTCTGCACTCTAGCCAGGTTTACAGCTCACCCAGCATTAAGAATATAATGCTGCCATCACTGCCTAGCTTTAAGTATGTTGTGCGGGTGCTACCAACTGGCTTTGGGCATGTTGTGCTGGTGTCAAGCCCTGGTCTAAAAGCCATGATATATATCTTATAATATACGATATAAGTCCATCACAGGTTTCAAACCAAAGAACCTTTTTTTTATATGAATCTCTGCACTTCAAAGGTCACTTCCTGTTATGCATGCCAGTTTCTTCGAGTTCAGTATGGTCTTGTCTTTTTAAATTAGGTTCCTTATTTAAGCCTCATATATTCTTAGGTTTCTTGTTGCGTTTCTGAGTACAGGAATATGTATGTTCTGAAGAGATGCTGGGTCTCCAATTTGTTTCTTCTTGATGCTAAGTTCTAGTTAGCTAGAGCTAATGTCACAGTTTTGTGTTGATTTCCGTTTGCTTAAATGTTTGTAAATAGCAAAAAGTACACAGTTAAAAGTGAAGCCTGTAACTACATGCTCGCTATTAATAACATAATGGTTAAAGTCATTTTGACCCTGAGAATTGGATTTAATATTATCTAAATTCTTTTTAGTGAATTTCCAGTCATATGTATCATATATGTACATGAAGCTTAAATCCACTAAGGCAACATATGACTTACTAACAATAACAATATGTTAATAATAATCAATTAGACTTCTTGCTTGTTTGAGGGGTGTTAAATATTAAGTTGAAAAAAATGAGATATTGACATTTTGCTGATGACATCACATCAACATGTTAGCCATGGTACAGCACCCTGGGTGCACACAAGTTTTAGGGCTTTGCACAAAGCCTCAACAATGGCACCTTGGCAATACAGAGGGGCTTGAACTCCAACCCTCCAATCAGTAACCCAGTGATTACTGACTGGTGATTTCTGAGGCTGGCCACCTTAAATGAGCTTCTCCTTTGTAGCAGAGATAAGTTTTGGTCTTGCTTTCCTGGGATAGTCTTCATGAAAGCTGGTTTTATCATGGTGTCTGATGGTTTTCACAAATGCACTTGCCAATACTGCAAGATTTCTATTCTAGAACAGCTGACATTCGTGTCATAAAATAACAACTGACTTTTGTTGTTATTACTTAATTAACTAATGTCATATATGTTATTTCATAGTTAGTCCATAGTCTAAAATGTGAAAATAAATCCAAACTATACATACCCACAAGACTCTCAACATAAATATATATATATATATATATATATATATATTTTTTTTTTTTTTTTTTTTTAAACTGTATAATGACATATTCCTATGAAATGTCATGTCATAATATAATATAATCAAATAGTAAGTCACAATAATGAAAAACTCAACGTTTTGTGGCTTGAAAATCCCAAATCCTCTTGATAGATTGTATGCAATTGTACTGTAGGTATAATAATTGCATGTCTTTGGATTCCGGGAGGACACTGGAGGTCCAGGAGTAAAAAATACGTGGAGAACACGCAAAATCCACGCACACAGACCAGTGACAGGATTTGAACCCAATCCGTAAAGATGCCAGACAACAGTGCTAACCTCGTACTTTAAGTCCAAACAATGAGACATTATGTCGAAATAATAACACTTGAACCATTTTCTCCCTCGCTCAAAAAATGTAAAATAAACCAAGATTTGTAGCGCTTAATGCGATAAAAATGTTCAAAATGACTCAGAGCAGTTTCTATGAATTGATCGCACGGTATTATGACTGAATGCACAGCATGGACGATCAACAAGGGGAAAAGAAGGCAACGGGTTATCTGAAAATGGTTTGTCCAGTTTAATAACCCGATTGGATCCCTGATATTTTACTATAGATCAGATTTCTCTGAAAACAGTGCACAGAACCGACCTCGACATTACAGGGCCGACTAATCTGATTAATCTGGTCCGATAATCCTCGCCTCACATTTCATTATAATTATTATTATTATTAGTAGTAGTAGTAGTATTAAAACGGGTACGTGTGTGTACAAGCGCTGTCCGTTTGTGTTTGGTCACTTTCTACATTGAAACGGCAGGGCAAGCCAGCACCTGTTGCATTCTCACTCCAGGGACTCGAAACACAGCAGCATGCACAAATACAGCCTCCTCCTTTTTCCACATGTAGCTCAATAGCTTTAAAGAAAGCGAACAAAAATCTACACTCTGAAACATCGGCACTTGTGTCTGATTTGTACAATCACAACCTTACCTCGCGGTCAGAGTCAGAAAAATTTGCATAATCGGTAACTTCACTTTCGCGCGCTGCCTTCCTTCAACAGCATCAGTGTCTCTTCACCTTAGCAGGAAGGTGACATATGCGCTTGTCATGGAGTGGCCGTGCAGTCTCCTTCCTTTGTGGCCTTGCGTGACCCCCAGCGCTGGAGCAGGGAACTCCAACGCTGAATACACGCGCGCGCGCACTCACTCACGCACAGGCACGCGCGCTCACGCTCCCTGGATTAGAAGGGGGAGTGAGCTCGTGATTGCTGAGTGATGCTGGAGAATTGCTACGTAACCGCTGGCTAAGATGCAGATATACACCAGCCAATAGCCTATGATTACTCACCCACTCCCCCCGCGCCCCAACACACACACACATACACACAAATCCATTAGAACTGTTTGTTCAGCCATAATCCATTACCTACTGATTGTTAAGCAGCAGATGATCCTATTGATCTGAACAATACATATATAACAACACAATTCTAAAATACCAAACAAAATCGCATAAGGTTTACAGGTTAGTTATGTTTTCTGTTTATTTTGTAGTGGGTTATAATTTTAGTTTTCCAAATTTTGTGCTTTCCAATTTATTCATTTGTTCATTTATCTTCATATATGACTGGTGGGGTGGATACATGTCTGGGAAACCTCTGCAATCTCAGAAACACTGTGCGTGAAGAGGGAAAAACATCCCTGAAGAGACTTCATCATGCATGCACACATACTTATTCACATCTAGGGAAATTTATGATAGCCACATTAAAATGTGATGTTATATAATATCGATTTAACTCTCATTTATGATGTAGCATCTATCACTGAAAGCACTTTTTACAGTGATCACTGACAATAAGAATGGAAAAGGCTGCATGCTTGGAAGAATATAAAAGTGGATGACAAATTAAAAGAAAAATTACAATCATCATTTTCATCCTTATAAAACCATTCATTGAGGCATCATACCATGTAGACAGTCAGTCAGTCAGTCAGACAGTCAGTCAGATGAACTTTGCATTGATTTAAAGTGAATGAGTGAATTAGAAAAAATGCTATAAAACAGTCCTTTACCATGACTAAGCCATCAAGGTTTTCTTTATTTTTCTCATCATCAGTATAGTACAGAATATGCCATGGTATACATGATCAAAATAGAGAAGAAAAAAGTTTAGATTACTTTTACAAAATCCAAAAGATTATAAAGGCAATAGAAAAGACCCAATAAGTTCACACATACCTTTTCAATAAATAAAGAGACTACACTCTCAGAAAAAAGGTACGCAGAGGTACAAATAATGTTCCTCGAAGAGCAGTTTTGTACCTTTTCGATAATTATAACCTCAATGGCATGGAAAAGACCTCTGATGAAATAGTTTTTTTAACAGGTTCATACTGTTTTAACATGAAGGGTACAGAATGTTCTGTGCATTGGCAGAAGTTTAGCTTTTCCTCAGAACAACAGGATCCAGCAAGCTGTTAACATGTGTTATTAAATTTTATTCTTTAGTCCTTACTCTGATCATATAAAACTGATTTCCCCCTATTTTTGGCTAGCTTTGGCCAGTTATATGAAGCATTGTCTTTCAGTGTTACTTACATAGTTTAGATTAGCATGTACTGTAGATAACATTGCTAAACATGCTAACATGCTGCCTTATGAAGCTTAGCACTGCTGCCTAACATGTTAGCTCACAGTGGCTAAGATAATGCATTTTGCAGATTACAGTTGAATGTTCCATGAATATCAGTGGTGTATCTGTGGTGTAAATGTTCTAATGTATTTCACCCAGTTTTGGACAGCTGTAGCTTACGGTAGCTATTTGTTTTAGTTTTTGGTCAGCTTATGACACTGCTTTCTATAATGTTATTTAGCACAAACACTTGTGGCTAAAATACTGCCTTATGTAGCTTACAGATTTTGATATTCAGATTTTTAAAAAGCATAAGTTGTGGTATGCTTTTGACGTTACAAAAGCTTGTGTTGTGTTCATGCATGGTTTTTAATAATTGATGATGATAATACACATTTGTTTATTTTATTTTGTTATCATGCTTATGTTGTTTTTTATTTTAATTTTTTTTAAATAAACAGTTGTGACAGTGAAAATGATCAGCCACCTGTTTGATAGAAAGCAAATGCAAACAAGCAGGCAAGTCACAGACAGCTCATCACTGTTTCATGGAAAACACAGGCTGATGATGACACAATTCGATTCCTGCCCACAACTGGGGTCCGAATTCGGGATGGATCTCTTGTATTTTCAAAGAAGATGGACAGACAATAAGTATCTGTCTGTATCTGTGACTGTGTACAACCAGCACATGGACTGACCTAAGGTGCTAGGTGTGTTGCCACTGCTGGTCACAGGGTCTGTGTGCATTGACCAGGAGTGAAAGGTAAGCAGCGAAAAACACAATGGAAATGCCACGCATGCAATGTTCACTTATGTCTTCAGTTGAACAGGAACTGCTTTTCAAAAATGGCACAAAGATACATGACATGGGCTTTTACAAACCTAACACCCTTTTTCATTGTACACTGTTTCTGTTTGCACTGTTTTACCCTGAATTTGTGTTTTTGTACAAAAGCCTTTATATGTATATATTCTAGCATAAATGTACCTTATGTGTATAAAATCATTCATTTCTTTCTCCACTCAATCCTGGACATTTTTATTGTGAGTGAGTAGGTAATGCATAGAGTGTAAGAGTGAGCTTTTTAATCTGAGTTATTTTGCCTGTTAGGTAACTATATTCTGAATAAACTACAAACAACAATATGTGCTTCTTTTGTCCTTAAATTATTTTCTTGTAGCACATCCCTCTATCACATACCTGGCTGCAAGGCTCATTATGCAACTCATTATGTGGGTCTTTGTCTTCTCTAGTGTGAAGTACAGCATTATTCATGATCATTCACCTGATCATGTCTCCTTGCATATGATTTTTCTAAACAAAGACTCTTAGAAAGGAATATGTTATTTTCTGTGAATGAGTCACATCATATGACATCAGTTTGAAGCAAAAATCCTTGGTTACAAGATCCAGTTCACAAATATCTTGTCCACAAATGTTATGAATGTGGTTTGTGGACTTATTTCATTGACATCTTTTTTTGTTGTTGTTTTCAATAACCATGCATAACTGTAATTTTCTCCAAAATACAATCTTGTAAATATGTGCTGCTATTACTGTAGCCCAGTTTGTGCTGAATACTGTATAATTAGACTTTAGCCATTTTTATGTTTATAAGCAACTGGAAAATACACAAATGTCAGAACTTATTCAGGGCCTCAAAACACCTGCAAACCCCTAGGAGATAATTGATTTTCATTCAATGATGAAAGCCATTTGCACACATTTTAATTTATTTAAAGCAGTTAATGAAAATAATATGAAGTTTATTGTGCATGTAGTGTTTACGATCAACCACCCACAATAACTTTTAGCTTTGGATAGCAACAGCTGTCATTTTAGTGATTTGTGCTGTGATTTGTGATTGCAGTCATTTAAGAGTTTTCCAGACATGTCACCAGGTTTGTTCACATCTCGTTACAGTGTCTTTGATGCTTTTCATTTAATTTCTGGGAAGGCAACTGAAGAACTCATTGCTATCTTTTGCCTTTGTGATGTTATTGTGCTGGAAGTAGTCATTAGAAGATGGATAAATTTGCTGCCAATTAAGTGACTTTTACCTCCGGACCTGGAGCCCCACATCTGGTTGGAGATCTTGGTGCATGGAGGCCCATGGGGTCTGCTAGGGATGTGTGTGTGTGTGTGTGTGTGTGTGTGTGTGTGTGTGTGTGTGTGTGTGTGTGTGTGTGTGTGTGTGTGTGTGTGTGTGTGTGTGTGTGTGTGTGTGTGGTGACTGGGGATGGTTCCACTTAATTATGAAGATGGTCTTGGACTCAATTGATGCGGACAGCTGTTCTCTGATTAATTGTGACTTCCCACAAACAGATTGTACCTAAGTCTCCATTGTCAAAAATTGACTTCCTATTATCTTAAACACATTTTCAGTTATACTGATCTGCCAGCCTCCTAACATACAGTATGACTGCAGATCAATCCACAGATCCTGCTCTCCATTATAACCCAAAGGAGGATGGGTTCCCTGCTGAGTCTGGTTCTTCTAAAGGTTTCTTCCTATTGCCATCTCAAGGTATTTTTCCTTGCCACTGCTCTCAGTATAATAATGTATTCATATTTCCTTACACTTTTCGACCTCATTACCATGATTGTTTTTATTCTGTAAAGCTGCTTTGTGACAATAAACATTGTTGTATGTGCTATATAAATAAAATTGCATAGAATTTAACTGAATACCACAGCTTATTTGTATAGGTCAGAGCTGGGAACCAACACATTATTAGGCCCATTTTAGGGCAGTGGAGGCTCAAACAGTTAAGGTTCTGGGTTACCTATCTGAAGGTCATGGGTTCGGTGGCTATCTCCTCCAATGGCTATGTATCATGACTGACCTTGCGCTCTGACCCCAGCTTCTTAACTGGGAAATATGGGATATATATATCATTTCACTGTGCTGTTAGGTATATGTGACAAATAGTTGAATCATATCTTATTATACTATTATGGCTGATCAATATGAGATCATTTTAGTACAATATTTGCCAACAATGTAAAGTTTGTAGAAATTCACTAAAATATCAGCATATGTTTTGTTTCCATTAGTTTATATACAGCGGATTAAAGATTTATTCTTTATTCCTGTGAAGATGCAAAACAATCTGTTTATTTCAGAGTGACCTTGGACATGGAAATGTTATGCGCCGTTTTATTCCTCCTGGCCGCTAGTTGGCAGTAATGCTCATTAAACGCGTATGAAGAAAGGCCACTTGGCGCGGGTGTTTCCGGTTGCGGCGGCCATCACGCTCCTGTCTTTGCAGCGGCTCGATCATTGACAAGTAAGTTCAGAATGCAATGTGGGAATATTTTGGTTAAGGTTCGTGTATATGTAAATAATCTCAATCTCTTTAACTCGACTTTAATATTCGGTGTAACAGGGCACTTTCGCCTCGTGTGTGTGTGTGTTAACGAATGCGAGCTGACCTTGTACTTGGTTGCTTATGACGGGACCTTCACTTGCTCTCTGCTCATTACTGTGTGGGGTTTTATGATAATAATTAGCTTCCTAGCTAAATTATGGGGGGTTTATTTTGAAACTTTTAGGTTAGTCTGGTATTTAGACAGTTAGCTTGGATGTGATGAATTGCCTGTACTGTAATCAATTGTTACTGGATCACTTTAAGTAAAAGCCCTTGGTTTTAATAAAAATTGTAATTATGTAGTAAACGTGCTTTTTTTATTTATTTATTTTTTTTTTTAAGGAAAAGGGCGTGTTTGCATACTAAATGTGATTCATAGTCATCATCTGTTACAAACACTCTTATTTTTTGTGGCAGGCATTGAGAGATGGCTGGGCGACGTGTTGCTGTAAAGGCCATTGACTGGCTGGCCTTCGCTGAGAGGGTTCCTCCTAACCAGAAAACGATGTTCAACAACCTGAAGACTCGCAGCGATGCCATTGCTGCCAAGTGCGTGTTGGGGTGGTCCTCTTTGTTGAGAGTTAGATGGATAGATCAAGCACATTTACCTGACTTTATTAAGCTCCTTTCCCACATTTCTGAACATATTTATCCTTTGCTGAATTTTTTGTTTAGTGTTGATGTGAACAGCTTTTATTCTCAGTACTGGAGTGCTTGTTTAAAAAAGGTTCTCATACAGGGTTGATGAGATGAGTGACGCAAATCCACTAAAACAGATATTACACTATACATGTAGATGTTTAGTGGCAGGTTCATAGCATTTCTAGTCACATGTATCCAAAACAGGGGTAACCACGTGGTTGTTGTTAACAAGTGAAAAATCCTAGCAGTTCTTGATATGTCTTGATGAGGCATTTCGTATGTAAACTGTAGACACTCCTTTAGGTTGCGTTTCACATGGTTTGTAGTTGCGTGGCAGGTAATTACTTTATCATTATACAGTGTGTGTGTGTGTGCGCGCGCGCGCGTGTGTGTGTGTGTGTGCGCGTGTGTATGTGATGATGTGGACAGTTTGGGAATGTGGGAAATTGAGTTAAACATTGTGTTTATTATTGTTTAAAAACAGTCAAACATTAATATTTACATATTTTTTTAATGCTTTTCTTGAGAGAATGTATGATTTAGCTTTGTTTTGGTTGTTTGTGCACCTGAATGAGATCTTAAACTGTTTTTAGACTTGCCTCACTGCCAGAGAATCCGGCCCCCATTGACTGGAACCATTACAGGAATGTGGTGGCTAAAGCAGGGATGGTGGACGAGTTTGAGAAGAAGGTGTGCTTTGTTGCACTTAATGTGTCATAAGACTAGTAGTATTCTCTTCAGGCTGTTTCTTAATAGCGCTGCTGCTCTCATTTGTCTTTTCTTGTTTGTTTTTGTCTTTTTTTATTTTTTAGTTTGCTGCATTGACAGTTCCTAAGCCAGTGGACACTCAGACAGCTAAGATTAACGAACAGGAGCAGGAGGCTGTAAGTTATGCTTAATTACATTTAGTGAATTTCTGAGGTCAAACTTTGTGAGTTCTGTCTATATTTTGTGCGTGCATTCTTCATAATTTTTTTTGTTTTCTTCTTTGTTGCAGAACCAAAGTGCTGCAGCCTATATTCAGGCATCTATGGCTCGCATTTCTCAGTATGAAAGCGAGGTAAATTTGCCTATTGTGTTTGATCACTGTAAGAATATTTAATAATTTTTTTGCTAGAAAAAAAACAACCATTAGATGCATGAATTGTGCAAAGCAGACCATCTTGCAAAGTTAACTGAATTGAAACTTTATTTAAATATGAAGTGAAGCAATCTGCAAGGATTGTGTGATGGAGGTATGTGTCCTTTTTCCAACCAAATACCATGCCTGTGTATGGTTAAACATTTGTTTTTACTCATAGCTCCAGAGCAAGACATTTTACCACACACTGCTTGAAGTATGAGCTTGAAGTATGATGGACAGAAGAGACAGCACCATTGTTTGCCTTTCTCTTTGGTGCATCGTGTTAATCCTGTAAAATAGACATTAGAAAAACAGCAAAACATTGTTGAAGTTGCAAATCTCTGTAGGCCAGTCAGTCTGTTTTATTTGTTAACAGTTTCCTTTATAGTCACGGGGTATTTTATATGTGTTCTGTTGCTTTTTTGTGTGGATATCTCACATATCTATGGCACCATGCAGGGAAAATAAAATTGGCATCCAGTGTAGTGAGCTGAGTGGGGTTGCTTTTTAATTGCATTTTGCCAATTGTAATTGGCTGATTGTAACTCATTTCACAACTCATCTGGCTGTAAGTCTGTGTAGAGTTTCCAGAAATGAGAAGTGCTTGCAGGAAAACTGAGAGCACATGCTCTAGGTGGATTGAAAGCACATAACACAGGTGTGTCTATAATATAGAAAGTTGTCATGTGCATCTATATTGTGTAGTACAGCTGTATATATTTTGAGTTTGAGGTGTTCATCATTTCTTCATATGTTGCTTCCAAAGAGCCAGGCTTTCTGGTATTTTTAATGCAGTTTTGCAGAATAGTTCTCCAGGCTTCCTGAAGACATTTTTGGCTGTCATTTTCAGTCCAGTCTCTCTACCTGCACCATTTCAGGAGAATGTTTGTTGGTTAAGACACATGGTGAACTACATTATGAATCATTCAAGTATAAATACATCTAACCATGTCCACACACAGCCAGATATTTTTAAAAACTGAGATTTTTCTTCTTCCTTTTTAAAAATAATTCTGTCCACATGACCTAGGGTTTAAAAATATCATTGTCCACATGACAACGCGAAACGCCCTGTTAAGCGCTGTTAGGAGCCTCCTTAATCGACAAGGGGCGAATCAGAAGCCTAGACAAAACGTCATTACCTGTTGCGCTTTGTAGAAGTCCGACCGGGTCTCATCGAAACCACCGTCGCTGTCTGCGGGGTCTGTGTCAAAGTTTTGTACAGTATGTAGCAGCAGTGAGCTTAGTAGTACATTCAGGGACCTCTGTTCATTAACGTGTGAGTAACTGCGCGTGTATGTAAAACGTCCAGTATGCAACGTTAACACAGTCACTAGTATACTGTATGTATGTCCGCTATTGCACAAAATATCCCCATAAACAAAGCTGACATCAAATCAAGGAGACATGTGGACATGGCCTAAGACATGAACCAGTAAGAGACTGGTGCAGATGATGACAGATGATCAGTGTACTGGTGATGCTGAACGGTTGAAACTGAGTAAATGAGGCTGTTGCATAAAAAAACTATTTGAAAATTGTGTCTTCAGGCACTTCGCAAAAATTATAATTTTAGTTTATTAAAATGTTAGTTTGTTTAAATAATTTCATTGCATTTGTCCAGTATTCTATGCTAAGGTTTTGCAGTTAAATTTTAGTTTGGTTCTCTATGTGCAAAGATTTCATGGTTCTCAATAGGCATGAGACAGAAGTTCTTTCTTTTTAATTTTTCGGTACAAAATACCTTAGACAAGTGTGGTGTGTTATGATGAGTATTGAGCATAAATATCACAAGCGCTACCTCTTTTTACCCTCTAGGCAGCAGCTACAGCAGTAGTAGAATACACAGCATGTTCGCAAATGGAAGCCAAATGACTTAAAATATTCAAATTTAATAGTCCAAAAAGTTAAGATAATCAGAAGGAAGTGTTATGGCATCTGTCAAACACAAGGCCTAATGACCGAATGCAACCTGCAGTCTCGGTTTGATGGTCCACATAATCTTACCTGAAAAGTTGAAAATAGTACACCTCTTCTCAAATTTTTCTTCACTATTTGAAATTCATATCACATCCATATTGTAGCAGTTCAATGGTAGTTACCGTGATCTGCTGTATATTTGTACATAGCTGTGTGATTTTAATCGGTTATGCAATTTAATCATTTTTTTGATTGTTTGTTGATTGAATTGATGAGTATTTTGTTTAATTCTGAATTGATTCACACTTTTGTAAGGTTATTTAAATAATCTAATGTTGTACGCTAAATTTTGATAAAATCCTTTAAAATATACAACAGGTTTTGCAGAAACTGCATCTTTCATAAATACTTGCCTTTTGTGAGAGTATTTAACAAATCCAAATGTTACAGAGCATCTCTTTGTTTATTAAAAAATACTTAGTATCTAATACTTGAAATTCTGTAAGAAATGTAGCTGCTTAAAACAAATCAGATGGTAAATTTGTAGTGCTATTGAATCTAATTAAATTTAAATTCCTGTTCCGTACAATTAAATTGCTAAGTATGACGCATTGTCCATTTCAAGTGGATGTGAGACAAAATAAAGTTATGTTAACACAAATTTGATTGTTTACATATTTTGATAATTTAAAACCACAATCTACTGTTAGATATTTCATATTAATAACAATCAATATGAACAAGTCAATATTGTCTTCTAAGGTTTGTCTACAATATATTATACTATGTTTTATATTGGGACTTTCGTGTATCCTCTCGTACTTGGTTACCATATGCATGGTGAATGATTGATCTCTTCTATTTCACTTGCAGCTTGAGAAATTCAAGAACATGGTTCCTTTTGACCAGATGACCATTGAAGACCTAAATGAAGCTTTCCCTGAGACCAAGCTGGACAAAGCGAAACATCCATATTGGCCACACAAGCCTATTTCTGAACTGTAATTTAGTAAATATGAGCTGTTTAAGTTAATAAAACATCAATTACTGAATTAAATTGTTTGGTTCAGTCTGTAAAAAATGTAATGAAAACATTTGAGTGGTTTAGTGCTGTTCTGTATTTGACTAAACATAAAATAAATAGTTTGCTTTCCTGTGCATTTTTTCCCCACAAAATCTGCGAGGAGTACATCTTTTATTCCAGGTGTTTCTACTTTACATATATTCAATTCAATTTTATTTGTATAGCACTCTTAACAATTTTCGTTGTCGCAAAGCAGTTTTACACAATCAAAATAATTATTTAAGTTTGTATGAAATGTGTATGAAACAAAAAAATGGTCAGATAGTCCCTGATGAGCAAGCCGAGGGCGATAGTGGCAAGGAAAAACTCCCTGAGATGGCAGTAGGAGAAACCTAGAAACCTTGAGAGGAACCGGACTCAACAGGGAACCCATCCTCATTTGGGTGAAACAGAAAGCAGGAATTGTTCTGCATTCATACTGTGTTGGGTGGCAGGCAGTTCAGTATAATAGTAGTTAATAGATGTTGATATGGAGTCCAGGTAGATCTCGTCTGATCTCGGAAGCTAAGCAGGGTCGGGCCTGGTTAGTACTTGGATGGGAGACCGCCTGGGAATACCAGGTGCTGTAAGCTTTTTTCATTTGTTTCACTTCCTGCTACATACATTGCTCACTCTCTATTCATATTCACTATAAATAACTAAATGTATTCATCTCAATATCTTATTAAAGGTATTAAGAATGCCTCTAAAGTTAATTAAGTATGAGCATTAATTAAAGTTAATGAAGGATGAACACCAACCTATGAGTGATTTTAGAGATGTGATTTTAGAGATAATGTCAAAGAGGGGTAGATGTGAGTGAGTCATGCCGAGTGTTTTATGTTAAGAGATCAGTAAATCCATCTGTCATCCTCCTAGAAAAATAAAACAAACATGCGATGTCACCTAATGCTGGAACAGATAACACAGTAGCCCCTCCTTGTGGAAAAATCTTCTACTGGATACACCAATCCATAAACTAGTTTGACGGTTGTCGATAATATTAAAGGATGGAAAATATGGAAGCTACAACTGAACCAGTTTTATTTTCTACATTTTCTCATCGTGTCTTAATAAAGTGTGAGGTTATGCCAAAGACAGCATCACACACTTCTCAACTGCTTTACACTTGAGTGTGACTTACTTACATTAAGCAAAGAACACTGGCATTGATTTCAGACTTTAGTCAAGTTGAACCACAGAAACTGTTAAAAAAAAAAAGTATATAGAGCTACACAAAAACATTAATTATTTTTTCCCTTCCATGAACTCATTTTCATTTACTATGAAAATTTACTATGAAAATGAGAGTCAAAAAAGTCAGTTAGGAAGCCTGGTTCTTTGGAAGCAACATGTGACGAAATGAGGGGTGACTCAAAATTATCTTTCTATCTCTCTCTCTCTTTTATATACTGTATACACACACACACACACACACACACACACACACACACACACACACACACAGTGCTAAACAAACAGAAACACACACCACAATTATATTATATACTCTACTATAAAACATCAATTACTAATCTGTGTATATCCTTTAACTATCATTCAGCATTCACAACTACACCTCTTTAACACCATATCTTGAACAGAGTGCTTGTGTTCATTATTTTTAAAATTCTTAATGCTTTAATGAGACATTGAGGTAAATATATTTTAGGTGATTTATACATACATACGTACATACATATCTATCTTGTGGCTCAGAGGGTTAAAGCACTGAGTTACTGTGCCCCAGCCCCACCTATTAGGATGCCATTGTTAGGCCCTTGAGCAAGGCCCTTAACCCTATTTGCTCCTTTGGCCCTGCATCATGTCCGACGCTGCACTCTAACCCCAGAGTGAAGAAACTGTGCAGTACTGTATATGGGACAAATAAAGGTTAACTAACTATTTAAATATATTTTGTATAGAAAGTTGTGTGTCTGTATTGTAGAGCTCCCATTTTAGTAAGTTTACACATACACACACCAATCAGATGTGTTGTGAGTTGAGTTACAATCTGATTTAGCAATATGACATTCAAAAACACTCCACTCACACTGGATGCTAATGAACTATATTTATTTTACTGCTGGTTGCCAGTGAGAACGCACAGAAAATCAACAGCGCATCATATCTGCATTATAATGAATCTGTCTTTTTGTGCGCAGTACACACAGCTGATTGCAAGCAAACTATCCGTTCGTCCTGCATTTGGAAGACTCTGAAAAGTCTCTCTGGCATTCAGTATTCTGTAGCGCCTCCTACTGGACAACACGATTTTAGCCGAATAAGTGAGTACAGTTCATAGATTCAACCAACAATCTAGCCATTTCAATGTTGTCTTTTTAACTACATAATAATAATAATAATAATAATAATAATAATAATAATAATCTCTCATTTCTAAAAATACAAAACATCGTATATATAACTTGGCTGGTGTGGTGTTCTGTGCCGGTGTTCATTCTCAATGCTTTAATATATCAATTATTTTAATATGAACAATATTGAGACAAATACATTTTTGGTAACTTATAGTGAATATCTGTTAATAGAGAGTGGGCAATGTACAAGAAAAAACAAAAAGCTTACAGCACCTGGTATTCCCAGGCGGTCTCCCATCCAAGTACTAACCAGGCCCGACCCTGCTTAGCTTCCGAGATCAGACGAGATCGGGCGTTCTCAGGGTGGTATGGCCGTAAGCGAGAGACGAGGTTAAACATGACTATTTAAAGATGTCCGCCAATCGCTCTTTAGGAAAACTTAAATGTACTGAGAACATAAATGGTTGAATATAATGTATAAAATGATATATTATTTCAAATATTTTAATTGATGTGAGCTGACATACAGTTTGTTCTCTTAAATATATGTAATAAAAACTACTAATCATATACGTTAGTTATATGAAAATAGAACCGTTTGTACAAAGACATCCTCACATTTAATTCAGACTCTCCTATGATAGATATCTCCTATGGTATCACATTATTAACCGTCATGTGGCCGATACCGGATCCTTAAATACGGATTACTTACATAACGATTACTAAGGTAATGTCATAGGAGATTTATATTCTAAATTAAATGTGAGGATGTTTTCGTACAAAGTTTCAATTACACACGTCTCTATTTTTATATACCTAACGTATATAATTAATAGTTGTTAATTACACATGTCCTCATTGGAGCACATCTTTAAATAGTCATGTTTTAACCTCGTCTCTCGCTTACGGCCATACCACCCTGAGAACGCCCGATCTCGTCTGATCTCGGAAGCTAAGCAGGGTCGGGCCTGGTTAGTACTTGGATGGGAGACCGCCTGGGAATACCAGGTGCTGTAAGCTTTTT
>JAAGKR010009952.1:0-12554 GCA_011419295.1 Clarias macrocephalus
AAAAAAAAAAAAAAAAAAAAAGAGCAGTTACTGAGGTTATTTACAAATGACCTGTCATGTGACAAGAGAGATAATTACATAAACTGCATTTCAGCTACATGCAGCCAGGTTTTGAATCTGACTTTTCCTGTTAGCATCCTACATCCTATGGTAGCATGGTAGAAATTTACATTCATATGACATTAAGAAATAATGTGATGTTTAACAAATGCTATGTCATATAAATGTTAACTCACTGGGATGGACATCTGTTTTTCATTTTAACCCTTTCTGAGCTAATGCATTTGTTTATAAAACAACTAAATTATAAAAATACAATAATAATAATAAAAAAAAAACTAACAAGGCAGTAGCAGTTCATTGACTCTGGGCTGGTACTGAATGCATAGGTGACTACTTGGAGCATAAGCAGACAAACAGAAGCCAAATCCACGTGGTAAACAATGGTCAATCATCAGATTAAATGTCAGGTAACTATATTTCAGAAACCACGTCATAAATATGAGCAGACAGAGGGCGAGTCAATACTTAACAGGAATTGTACTAAGAGGATCAGAAAATCATATCTTGCAGAGTTACTAGAGTGGGTTATAAGACAAGCACATCTCCTGTAGATGTGTATATACTCCTGGGGTTGGTTGGCGGTTATTGGAAGTTTGTCAAAAATATTTTGGATGTCACAGCCCTGATATGCAGATGACCTTACTAAAATGTTAATCTGATAAACTGAGTCCTGTGGAAGACTTTTAACCAGGTAAAAGCAGTTTTGCGCAGGGGCCCAGTGTTTCATTCACCTGACTTTTACTTTTATTCTGCAGACTGATAGATTAGACGGAGGGCTAAGGGCTATTTAGTCCCAGGAAGTGGAAGGAAAGAGTGCCCAGTGCTTTATATCAAAAGATAACTGTGAGATAGACAAAGTATAGCACCATAAAGAAAGAGTGTATGGCCATTAAGTGGGCAGTTCTCACCCTCCTGCCAATTTTCTTTCCCATCAGAGGGGAAACAGCTGAATTGCTCTATGACCTGAGTCAGTCTTTGGCGATATCTGGCAGCAGGGCTGTGGTCAAGTGTCATCTGCAGATGCAGTGAGGCGGGTGAAGACAAGAATTCTTAAAGCCCATATGTGTCAAAGCCAGAGAGTGTAATATCTATGGCAGAGAGTACACACTAAGAAGAAAGCAAGTGTGTGGTGTTTGTGGGGGGGGGCGGGGGGGGTAAGAGGAGTACTAAAAAGCCACATTTGTTTCAAAACAAGTACTTATAAAACATACTATTGTTACGTGTGCTGTTCACGTGTCGAAGGATAGGCATATAGTGGCAGAGGTGATGGCAAGTGCAAGTCTTTTAATAAACAAAAGAAAGGTAAACAAGGGGAACAGAACATGAACTTAAACAGGGGACAAACTAAACATGACTAGGAGCTACACAGACTAGGCCTCTCTGTTGAGCTTGGCCAGCTGTTCCTGCAGCAATGCCCCCAGCTCCAGCAGGGTTTGCATTTGGCCCCGATCTCCTGTCAAGCGGCAAATGTTTATCTGCTGGATGAGCTCCTCGGCTAGTTGTTGAAGCTCCACGCCATCCACCCTTTGATGACCAGCAGACACATGCACATCCTTTCCAGTTTCTCTCCCAGGCGTTGCGAAGGTAAGCGCTCCACTCGCTCCTGTGCGCCCTGGGCAGTTCCGCCAATGGCAAGCCGACTATCCACAAAGGTCGCTTGCCCCGGCGTCACAGTCACAGCCCCCCCAAAAAAAATTTCCAGGGGAGGCCCCTCCACTATGCCATTTTGTGGGTCTTGCATTCTGTTACGTGTGCTGTTCGCGGGTCGAAGGATAGGCATAGTGGCAGAGGTGATGGCAAGTGCAAGTCTTTTAATAAACAAAACAAAACAATGGTAAACAAGGGGAACAGAACATGAACTTAAACAGGGGACAAACTAAACATGACTAGGAGCTACACAGACTAGGGGTTACATACAGACTAAGAGATACACACAGGCTAGGGGACATACAGGCTAGGAGAAACATGGAGCTAGGAGAATACAGAGCTAGGAGAAAACACAGAGCTTAACAGCAAACCAAATCAAACAGATGCAAGACAAGGACTAACTGAACTCAGGAACATTTATAACAAAACTAATGAGCTACTTTGGTTCAGGTGAGCGCCAACATCACCTGGCCGAGGTGCATTCTAGGAAACATAAACGACAAATGAAAACCAAAGGAAACAAAATGGAGTCAATGGTATTCCCTGACAACTATAATCACCAAGTGTGCACCCAAGTATTTATTGCCTAAAGATCCCTAAAGTATCAGAGGGTCTTAAGTCATAAGAGCTCTCCAACCAGTGATTCAGTAGTACATATTTTAAAGGTCAGAAATTGGGTTGTCTGAATAATTCTCTATAAAAAAATTACTATGTGTCCGTATATGTACACTCTCCTGTGGAGCCAGGACTCTTTGTCTGCAGACTTATTAGCAACTAGTGATCAGAACACCCACGCAATCTTGTCAGGTTCAGGACAAATGGGAATATGGAATCAACCTTTTTACACCCACCACCTGAAAGGTGAAAAGTGTGATTCAGGTGCAATGCCACTGGGGTGGGAGGCAGGTTTTGAACAGTCTTGGGAGACTTGGGAAACTGGGAGACTTGGAAAACTGGGAAGTGACCTGTCCTGTGAGTAAATGTGTGGAATAAAAAGGTATGGACTATATGAAAGTATGAAATATACCTGGTCTTACATTCACTCACAGTAAGGGCTCCAGTAAAAAAAACAGGTTAGGTCTCTCTCCTACTGTAGTTAATATAGGCCAATGTGGGGAAAACTTATGCCACTGTGGGGAAAACATATGCCACTGTGGGGGGGGGGGGGGGGGAAGAGTTAAGAACTGTAAAATGCTTTGATAAAACCTGGAAGGATAATGGTTAACTGTCATCTTTGAGAAAGAAATAACAAATAAATAATTGTAAAAACATCCTGAAAGAGCATGATGGGATATACAGTTGAAACTCGAAAAATTAGAATATCGTGCAAAAGGTCATTTATTTTAGTAATGCAACTTAAAAGCTGAAATTAATGTATGAGATTACATGACTCATAACATGCAAAGCAAGATAGTTCAAGTCGTGATTTATCATAATTGAGATGATTATGTCGTACAGCTCATGAAAACCCCAAATCCACAATTAGAATATTGTGAAATGGGTCAATATTCTAGGCTCAAAGTGTCCCACTCTAATCAGCTAATTTAGCCACAACACCTGCAAAGTGTTCTTGAGCCTTTAAATGGTTTCTCAGTCTGGTTCAGTAGGAAGAACAATCATGGGAAAAACTGCTGACCTGACAGTTGTGCAGAAAACCATCATTGACATCCTCCATAAGGAGGGAAAGCCTCAAAAGGTAATTGCAAAAGAAGTTGGATGTTTCCCAAAGTGCTGTATCAACGCACATTAATAGAAAGTTATGTGGAAGGGAAAAATGTGGAAGAAAAAGGTGCACAAGCAGCAGGGATGACCAGAGCCTGGAGAGGATTGTCAGGAAAAGGCCATTCAAAAGTGTTGGGGACTTTCACAAGGAGTGGACAGAGGCTGGAATCGGTGCATCAAGATCCTGAAATGGGCTTCAAATGTCGTATCCCTCTTGTCAAGCCGTTCCTGAACAACAAACAACGTCAGAAGCATCTTACCTGGGCTAAAGAAAAAAAAGAACTGGTCTGCTCAGTGGTCCAAAGTCCTCTTTTATGATGAGAGCAACTTTTGCATCTCATTTGGAAACCAAGGACCCAGAGTCTGGAGGAAGAATGGAGAGGCACACACTGCAAGATGCTTGAAGTCCAGCATTACATTTCCATAGTCTGTGTTGATTTGGGGAAACGTCATCTGCTGGTGTTGGTTCACTGCGCTTCATTAAGTCCAGGGTCACGCAGTCGTCTACCAGGAGATTTTGGAGCACTTCATGCTTCCTTCCGCAGACGAGCTTTATGGGGATGCTGACTTCATTTGCCAGTGGGCACCTGCCCACACTGCCAAAAGCACCAAAAACCTGGTTCAATGACCATGGGATTACTGTGATTGGCCAGCAAACTCGCCTGACCTGTACTCCATAGAGAATCTATGGGGCATTGCCAAGAGAAAGATGAGAGAAATAAGACCGAACAATGCAAAAGAGCTGAAAGCAAGCTATTCCTGTCTTCCATAACACCTCAGCAGTGCCTCAGGCTGATAGCTTGCACGCCACGCAGCATTGAGGCAGTAATTGTTGCAAAAGGGGCCCAAACCAAGTACTGAATACATACGCATACTTATACTTTTTAGAGGTCAGATATTGTTCTATGTACAATTCTTGTTTTATTGATTGCATGTAATATTGCAATTTTCAGAGATTGTGGATTTGGGGTTTTCATGAGCTGTAAGCCATAATCATCTCAATTATGACAAATCACGGCTGAACTATCTTGCTTTGAATGTAATCTCAATATATTAGTTTCACCTTTTAAGTTGCATTACTCAAATAAATGCTTTTGCACAATATTCTAATTTTTCGAGTTTCACCTCTTTCTTTGTCTCTTAGCTGTTCCTTTTCAGAGGTCACCACAGCAAATCATCTGCCTCAATTTTCCCCTATCCTCTGGATCCTAGTCTCTCACACCAACTAACTTTATGTCCTCTCTCACTACCTCCATAAATCTCCTCTTTGGTCTTCCTCTAGACTTCCTTCATGGTATTTTCTAACCTCAGCGTCAATCTACTGATATATTCACCACCTCTCTCCAGAACATGTACAAACCACCTCAACCTTGCCTCCCTGGAGATAAATCTGACTTTATCCGCAAAACATCTAACATGGGTTGTCCTGCACTACTCTAATATACTTCTCCGGCACTCCAGACTTTCTCATACAATACAACAGCTCCTCTCAGTACCCTGTCATACACTAAATTTACAAAGACACAATGCAACTTCCTATTACATTCTCTGTACTTCTCCATCAGCATCCTCAAAGCAAATACTGCATCTGTTGTATGTTTTTTACGCATTACACATATTGAGTTGTGGAGCTAGGATCCGAGGGGCCCTGGACAAGGTGGGATCTCCCCTAGGGAAATCTACAGAAATGTGACATGGGCTGATCTATGGGGGCTCGAGCCATACCGGATCTCATTCTTGCTTAGGGCAGTCTGTGACACCCTTCCAACTCCTGTGAATCTACAAAACTGCACTGGCCCAGGGCTGATACAGATGGCGCCATGACAAAGTACTGACTGTGTTAACTGACATCCTAGAGCAGCAGAGGACCAGAAATTGTCAACATAAGAGCAAATTGCCCCCAGGAATAACATTTTTCAATGAGGGGAGGAGGCCACCAGGGCCCAATAAAACCAGGGCAAGTCTTTTGCAGTCTGCTAAAGCATGGGAGCTTAGGGTAGACCTGAAGAATAGACTCCAGAGTGTTATGGTTAGGGGTCGAAACACTTTGGGATTGTTGGTAACCATCTGATGACACAACCTCCTGAATAAAGGCTCCAGTCATTCCAGTCATTGACTGAAGGAGAAGCATCCAAGGATGTATGCCATTACTGCTGCTCATAAATGCTCACCTCTGCCCTTAACCTAGCTTCCACTACTCTTTCATACAGCTTCATTGTATGGCTCATTAGGTTTATTCCTCAACAGCTCCACACATTTCCCTTTTTCTTAAAAATTGGCACCAATACACTTCTCCCCCATTCCTTTGGGATCCTCTCAATGTCCAAGATCTTTTAAACAGACTAGTCAAAAACTCTACTGCCACCTCTCCTAAGCACTTCCATACTCCCACAGGTACGTAATCAAGACTAACTGCCTTTTTACTCTTCATCCTCTTCAATTCCCTTATCACCCCGCTCTTACTAATTTTTTGCTTCTGGCTGCTCTACAATAGTCACCGCTTCTACTCTTCATCCTCTTACATTTTCATAATTTATCAACTCTTCAAAGTACTCCTTCCATCTTCCCATCATCTTCCTGGTACTCATCAGTACATTTCATTATCATTAATAACTCTAACCTCCTGGACATGTTTTCCATCTCTATCTCTCTGACTTGTCAACCCAAACAGATCCACCTCTTCCTCCTTACTGTACAACCTATATGCTCTTTGTTTGGCCTTTGCCTCTCTACCTTCACCTTATGTTGCATCTCCCTGTACTATTGTATACTCTCTTCAATCCTCTCAGTGTCCCACTTCTTCTTAGATAACATCTTTCTCTACATATGCTCCATATACTCCTGGACGTCCTTGTTCCACCACCAAGTCTCCTTGTCCACTTTCTTTTTTCTGATGATACACCAAATATCCTCCTACATGGCTGCCTGATCACATAAGATGTAGTTGTCCACCTATCACCAGTAGAAGCTGACATATGAAAAATGATGTATCAAGCAGATGGAACTGGAGGTTGAGGAGCAACAGAAAGGGGGTGACGAGGTAGAGCAAGACAAGGTGGAAATTACTAGACTGTAAGAAACCTTGGCAACTACTAAACATGAAAGGAAACAAGGCAAGGCTGACTACTCTGACCCCTCAGACAAGCTGCAGTATGCAGAACAGCTACTAGAAAAGGCCAAGGCTGACTCCAGGGAGAAAAACGGCAGAATTAAAGCCCTTGAAACTCATCTGGACCAGGCAAGCAATGAGATCAGCTGCCTCATGCGACATCTGG
This sequence comes from Clarias macrocephalus, assembly GCA_011419295.1. NCBI lineage: Eukaryota > Metazoa > Chordata > Actinopteri > Siluriformes > Clariidae > Clarias > Clarias macrocephalus. Next base: position 6,708 of record JAAGKR010009952.1, read on the forward strand.
ACCATATTAAAGAAGAGTCATACAGCGTCACAGAGGAACACAAGCCCGCTTGTGAATGGTCCCACGATCCTTCAAGGAAACTATGGGCACCCATCTCACCCCTGCTGAGCAGGACCAGGTACCCGGTTCTTGGACCTACACGTAGTGGATGAAGTGACGGAGCGGGGCCAAAGCATCCCCCAGCTCCGTCCAAAGAACCCTACTACACGGCAAAACACGGGAATCCTGCGCCCTCCATCTACAGAGCATAACATGGCATAGACCTCAAAGACCTCGACAAGCGTGCCAGAAACATTGATAAATTCTTGCCGCATATGCCAGGTAGCCAAGATGTCCACGCTTATCTACAAGACATTGATTTCCATCTTGAAATAAGAGATATAGTTTTGTTTATTTTATTTTGGAAACATAACACCTAATCACCCTCCACTGCTGATCTGTTAGGCCCCACCTCTAGTAGAGAGGAGGTGCTCCACACACTGGTTTTACTGTTTTAACCTCTGTGTCCTTGTGGCACTTTTCCTTTGTTTTCTTCTCCCTCTGGCTTTCCTTTCTTCTCTATCATAAGGGAACTACCTTAACCGAGCTTTGAGTCCAGGTCTCAACCTAGGTCCCGCCTTAATCAGTGCATCCTTACCCTTTAGTGTCTCTGATGCAACTTTGCCAAAATTAATTAAATCCTGCACCATGACTTGGATGACTCCAACATGAGTTGGAGATAGAATTGTTGTTTGTGTCTTGCATGTGCCTGTTCTCTCTCTCTCTCTGCCTTTTTGTTCCAGTGCCTATATGTAGGCCTAGCAGGCCACCTCAAAGTTGAACGAGGAAAAGACAGTTAATGACATCAGCAAAAAAGGAAAGAAACAGTTACATGTCTTCAACTTAGATGGTGCAAATCTGCAAAGCAACTTCCTGGCTCAAGAGAGAAGCAATGGCTCATTTGCACATTGCACATCAGCTGAGAATGAAACGTAACACAAGTAAAAAACAAAGCTTAATACCTTGCTGAAAATTGGTGCTTGATTCATAACTAAATAGTAAGATTAAAACCAAGGCTCCACTCTTGTGACTTTTTTAGGTCTAGTAAACATTACTAGAAGAACTTTCACCCTCTGAACCGTTTGTGTGTATGTGCGTGTGTGATTAAGTAGCGTAAAGAACTGTTGTCTTGGTAATGTACTTTAAAGTTTAAACATTTGGCCAGATCTTACGTTACCTTGCTCATAAATTGGTAAATAGCTGATTTTGTATTATCATCGGCCGCAGAATAAACAGAATTGGTAAGATACACTAAATCATGCTAAACGCTTGACAGATAGATGATTAAGTGTATGAATTTATAACTGCATAAATTTTGTTCAGTTTAATCAAATTAACCCAAATCATTAAAGATTCGATTCACCACTGACCCTGCTAGAGTTGAAACCCTACATAAGTTATAATCTTAATGGTTGGGAGAGCATTTTTTATATATAATATTTATTATGGGAATAGGAGAAGGAGGGGCTCATGGTAGGTTCACGCCATTCAGCTGGGAACTGGCTGGCTTTCAGCTGGGAGAGAGGTTTTAAGTGGTTCTACTGTATATATATATATATATATATATACACACACACACACACACACACACACTATATATATATCTTTCTCTCTCTCTCTCTCTCTCTCTGTCTCTCTGCGCATGCACGGTGCGGCAGGGACGCGAGTGTGGCGTGTAGAGCGCGTGAGAGCGATTGACGTTGTGCTTTCTTTTTGCCATTTTTTGCCATTTACAACATCTTTTTGGCTAAATCTATCTTTTTTGTGTGAGTGCCTGTGTGTGCGTGCGTGTGTGTGTGCGTGCGTGCGTGCACGACTGAGTGTGTGTGTGTGTGTGTGTGTGTGTGTGTGTGTGTGTGTTGCTGGAGCATGGCGGCTCAGAACACAGCGGTTTGAAAGTTTAACTTGCCGGCACGGTGTGCGCGTGGTGTGCGCGGCGAGTTTAGAGGAGTGTGTGTTAGCGGGTGGTGATGTGTTGGGACATGAGAACATCGTCTCTGCTTCCCGCATGAACAGTGCTGTGGTTACTTTTGTTAATAGTGTAGATAAAGCGGCTAAACTTGTACAGAACGGAATCACTGTAAATAACGAGCACATCCTGGTTTCTCCCCTGAGCTCCCCAGCCAAGAAAATAGTTCTGTCCAATGTCCCTCCCTTCATACCTGACAGTGTAATCGCAGCTGAACTGTCCAGATATGGAAGACTGGTCTCCCCTATAAAGAAAATCCCCCTGGGCTGTAAATCCCCACTGATTAAAGACTTGGTGTCTTTTAGGAGAGTTTATTTTTATGATTTTTAAAGAGGGCGTAGAAGAGCTAAATGCTGTTTTTAAATTCAGAGTTGAAAACTTTGATTACAGTATATTCACCTCCTCAGATACTGATATAAAATGTTTTAAATGTGGTGCAATGGGACATCTGGTCCGTGCTTGTCCTGAAAGACAGAGCAATTCTGGTGCTTCTGAGCGACCGGGTCACGACGCCGTGCCTGGCGAGGCCATTCCCCCTGCGACTACAGCTCGGCTGTCTGCTGAGGGACCCGGCAATGCTGCTGACCCAGAGCCTATAGAGACCGAACCCCAAGCCCAGCCTGCAGTCCAAGAGTCTACTGGAGTTACATCAACACCAGAAACAACATGCTCGGCCAAACCAGACCAAGGGGAGCCCAACGTGATCCAGCCGGCACCGGAGAGGCAGAGCACAGCCAATAAGTCACAGAGGGCTCGGGCACAGCGCTGGAGCTACCTGTGGTCTCAGCGATGGGTACAAGGGCGAGAAGCCGCCAACTGGAAGCATCAGCCTCCGCACTGTCACAAGGGGACAAGGCGGATATAGAAATGGAAGAAGAGCCCTCATTCAAAGCACCAAAAAGGAAAAAAGACCGTAAAGGAGGAGGAAAAAAACTCCCCAAAAAAGACCCCGAACCGGAGTCAGACAGCGATGGGTACATCTCAAACTCTGTGCTGCTTCTCACCGCAGAGGAAGAAAGAATGCCAGTTGTACACAGCGAGGAATCTATACATGTTTTTCTAGAGAAGACAAAAAGGGGCTCAAAAATTTAAATAGAAGACCACTTCTCAAGCAAGAAACAGTTCATCCATGACGTTAAATACTACGGAAGACAAAAAGTTTTCGCTGAACTTGAAATCTTTAGACTAAAAAAATGGATTACCAAAATAAACAAGGAACTCACTGAAGAGGAACTTTTAGAATGATTTTTACTCCATGCTGTCTTTTTATCTATATACTTTTTAATGAGTGAAGTAAATATTGCGAGCTTAAATATAAATGGGTCAAGGACATACGAAAAAAGAGCCAAACTCAATGGACTACTAAAACAGAAACATGTTGATGTGGCTCTACTTCAAGAGACGCACAGCGACTCCAAGAACGCAGCAGACTGGTCCAAAGAGTGAGATGGGCTCGCGATCCTGAGCCACAATACACCACTGAGTGCTGGAGTCGCACTGCTCTTTGCTCGCAATTTTATACTAAACTCTTATACAGAAGAAGAATTTTTAAATGGGAGGCTTTTAAAAGTGAGAACGTTTTATGAGAATGAAGTTTTTGTTTTTTATTTGTATGTACACTCCCACCAAGGCAGTAGAGAGGATGATGTTTTTAGACAAACTAAACAGCATAATTAATGACTGTAACTCTGCTGACATTTTAATTCTGGGTGAGGATTTTAACTGCACAACCGACAACCTGGACAGAAACCATAAAGAACCTCACATGGCCTCCCGTAAACGCATGAGCGAGATGATGGAGACCCAGGACTTAAGTGACATATGGAGAAACTTAAACAAGAAACAAAGACAGTACACCTGGGCCCATTCCATAGATAACACACTCTCACTGGCAAGACTCGATCGATTTTATTGTTTTAAACATCAACTGTCTTATTTTACAAAATGTTTTATTGCCCCAGTAGGCATCTCCGATCATAGTATGGTGCAGTAGGAAAAACCTAAAGCCTAAGAGCGCCTACTGGCATTTTAACACCCTACTTTTAGAAGATGCCAATTTTATTGAGTTTTTTACCTTTTTATGGACCAGTCTTAAATCACAAAAAGCAGATTTTAGCTCTCTACAGCAATGGTGGGATCTAGCTAAAGCACAAATAAAAGTTTTTTGTCAACAGTACACCCTCAATGTCACAAAAGACATTGTTAGAACTCCAGTGTCTAGAGACCAAAGAAAATAGAGGAAACAGCGAAAACCTGAAAAACAAAAAAGCCTTAATGAACGACCTACTGGGCACTGCAGCACAGGGGGTGCTGGTCCGCTCACGCTATAAACACGCTACTGAAATGGATGCTCCTTCTAAGTTCTTTTTTGATCTGGAACAAAAAAAATGGACAGAAAAGAATCATACATGCTGTGCGATCAGAGTCAGGGGATCTCATATCAGAGCCCACTGAGATTCGCAAGCAGACACATGGCTTCTACTCAAAGCTGTACAGTAGCGAGTGGTCACATGCATGCAATGGAGGAAACCTTGAAAAATCTGCCCAAGCTGTCAGAACAAGCTGCCACTGACATGGCAGCAGAACTGACACTGGCAGAGATTCAGAAGGATCTCCAAGGCCTGAAGAACGGGCGGGCGCCAGGTACAGATCTCGCCATTAAGAATGCATGTTTTTTCCCGCGAGATCCCGCAATTTGGCGCGCGACATGCCGCGAAATCCCTTAAGCAACATTCGGGAATTTAAATACATGTGTTGTGCTTCACTGAATATCCGCCAGATGGCGCATGGAGGAACTTTATCTAAAAGCCAGACCAAGTACAACAAAGAATTGTGTATAATTAGTTATCCTAAAACAATATTGTTTCCAATGCTGAAGCAACCATGAATTTTATTTTGTTTTACAATAATAATATTTTATGATGAATGTGCGTATATCTGCTTCATATTATGTTCATAATGATGAAAAGAGATGCCCTAAATTATGAGGCGCCGTATAGGGCTTAAATCAAACTTCACTCATGCACACACACGTGAAACACTTCCATACACATATATGAAACAGTCACACATCTATATATACTACTAACTGCTCACACAAGTACATATGAAATGCGCGCACACAGACACCTATGAGACATATATACAGCAATTATGCGAATGTCCTGATTCGTGAATATGTCAACATGTCTTCATTAAAACGTAAAAATGTGTCACGCACCATCAGAAGACATGAAGGAACAAATATAAACATGAAGTGCTTCGGGCTTTTTATAAAAATAATCATCTGGATTTGTTGCTGTTTGTGTCCAGCATTGAATAATTATTTCATCCATTATTTGACCACGGCTGGAAATAATAGCTGGAATGTGATTGTGGATTTATGACTGAAATAAAGCTGTTCATCGGCGTGCGTGAACCCGCGGCTCGTACTTTCACTTTACAAAAGGTGCAGACATATTCCCCCAGAAAGTCATCGCCTCTTGCAATAATACAGATCAAACATACTACACCAGACCATAAATATATTTAAGCATATTTAAGCATATACGCAAAATGTATTTCACTTACATATTACAGACTAAAACTAGGAAAGTAGACGTGCGGTCCAAGAAGGAAACAGGTTTCGTTATTTTACAAAATGTGAATATATTCAGTAAATGTATGAATTACACTCAAAGTATGAAGTCTGATTTAATTGATATCATTAAACATTTTATTTGTTTCTATTTATGTTTATGGTTTGCTGGTGAAATACATTTTAGGCAGAGACGTCTGCTCGGTCTTGTTCATTCTTTTTAAACCCCTCAATTCTGCCAATTCCCCCATCAGTGAAACCG